>JAOWAR010132748.1:0-11841 GCA_028571005.1 Clathrina lutea | reverse complement strand
ATCTCATTAACTCTGCGGTCCACTCGAGTTGCACGCGCCGCGACTGGGCCACGATCGAACATGCATGCACCACGACATCGACACTGGAGCTGGCACCATATTGGTGTAATCACATATGCACGTGAGCTGTATCACTGAATATTATGCATAATATGAATATTCGGGTGACCGATTTCTAAGTCCAACTGTACCTGATATCGACACCTCCCGTCCGATGTATGTGCGTGCAAAGAAAAGGGATTGGCAGAGTTCAATGACCTACCGAAGCACTGTGGCTGCCAGTCGTTGCTAATCGAGGTTTGTTATTCATTCTACACTATCCATCAGGAGAGAATTCATGCAGTTGCCCAAAGAAAAAAAAAGAAACAAGAGGAGACAGTTTTGTTTGACAACTCAAGCTATTTCTCTCCAGTTGATGAACCACGCCGAGACATATACTTTCAATCATCAGCCCAAAATTGAAAGTCATTAACTACAACCCTTGAGTACGGCAACACACAGTACAGAGTACACAAACAGGTCTGACTGAATCAACGCCGAAAAACAATTTAGTTAATTTGCAGCTGCCGGTCCGAAAACATTGATGGCGAGTTTTTCAGGGGGACATGGGAAACCAAAACTCTTCACCCCCAACTATTTCTTCCTCACCTACAAGAAGAGTCATTCACAAACTTCAGACCACCATACACTTTCAGACACCACTCCAAGTCTTCCGGGCCACACACTCGCACCACATCCTTTCAAAACTCTCCCATTTACAAATCCTCTGAAATATTTAACTCCTTGCCTGATTCAATACAATCTACCAAGTCTATATCTAGTTTCTTCAAAGCTGCCCTCATCTACTAACCTTTGCTCCTGCTACTCTTCCTTGCCCTCACTTAGTCATTCACACTCAGTTTTCCTGATCGAGCTCTTTAGCCATGCGACCCCTCCCCCTTCTCTCTCCCGGGTTCCTCTTCCTTGTTTTTCCCCCTTTCCCAACGCTCTTTTAATATCTCTTGATCTCCCTATTTTTTTGAGAGCCCCCTCCCACTGCCATACCGGCCCATGCCATCCTGGAGGGTAATCAAGATTCCGTACAAATAAAAAGAAAAAGAAGCTCATCTGATAATACTCCTTGTTTTCACATCAAAACTAAAAGCATGAATAAAATTCTAGAAGAAACAGAAAAGCCAAGAGGAGAAGAAAAGATCCGTGCATTTGGGCCGACAAAAGGCTAAATTCAGGAGAAAGTTCCCAGCTCACCAGTCATAAGACACAGATTGAACAAGACGTTTCGTCAGATATGCCTCTGACTTCATCAGTTGTAAACAAGGAAAGGCTAAATGTGTACAGAAATTCTGGCCGTGAACTTAGGCATGGTTGGCCTGAATGAGTGAGTGGGTTTGGAGTTCTCATAGTTTAGCAGTGATCATGATGCGACGCTGTCACTATAGTACTAGCGAACACCGTCATCCAGTTTAAGTTGAAGAACTATATAATCCAATCAAGTGTCTCCTGATAGCTGTATCCCTTCATCAGGTGGCCATGCACAGTCCCCACTTTTCCATGGTCTTGGCTGCAGGTCTCGGAGAACAAGTGTAAGGCTTCCAATT
Source organism: Clathrina lutea (assembly GCA_028571005.1). Lineage (NCBI taxonomy): Eukaryota > Metazoa > Porifera > Calcarea > Clathrinida > Clathrinidae > Clathrina > Clathrina lutea. Next base: position 10,243 of record JAOWAR010132748.1, on the reverse strand, counting down.
GTCGCCCCCAACTCAATTACGGTCTTAGTGACTTCGATGCGTTGATCAGCAGGACACATTGCAAAAGTTCCTTTGCTTTCTGGTAATCTCCCAGATCTCAGAGAACAAGGACAAGGGCATTCAGTATCATATCCACCTGCAAATGGTCTTGGCGTAGTGATAATCGTATGTCAGAAGGGCACGTTGGAAGAGCTCCTTTGCTTGTTCCTATTTTCCAGATCTCAGAGAGCAAGTGCAAGGTTGAATGTCGCTCCTACTTGTACATGGCTCTGGCCGTAGTAATTTTCATTACTGGTGGACCAGAACTTTGGCATTATCCTGAGAAGTGGATTTTAGCTTACAGATCTTCTCTGCCAAGGTCGATTCAGAGCCGGCAAATCCTCATTGCTCGTGACGTTAGTGAGCTTGATGATAAGCACGGTCTTCTGCTGTGTGGCAGAAAAATGTCCCACCACTGACGTGTACAGCCTGGTGAATGTCGGTTTCTAACACACAGAGCAAATGAGCTGGTCACCTGCTCTATGAACCAACACATCCGTGAAGGGAAGGCCTTCCGTCTCAAACTTCATTGTGAATTTCAGTGCTGTGTGCAGTGTTGTTCAGTAAATCAAAAACCCAAACGGTTTGCTCATCATCCACAAAGACAGAAAAGGTGTCATCAACAATTCGTCCATGAACGAGTGGCCAATTTCTTGAGACGTGCTTCGGATGAGTATCATGCAATTTGTAAGAAGCATTCCATACTGGACAAGCTTAGCTACAGGAAACTGTTTAGAAACAAAGAGCCCCAGGACGCTGCACTGGCTTAGTAAGGCACAACTTGGTGAAGGAGTTTTACGTCACCAGTCCATCATTGTTAATCGGGCCGACCCTACCGAGGTTCAAAGGGACGTGCTGTGCCGCGCCGTGGGCTGAGGTTTGGGATTCCGCGTCATCGATCTCTTCCGCATGAATCCATCGTCGCCGAATTTGAGCTTTCTTGCTCCGCCAGATCTAGATCTGAACAACATCAACAAGAATGTGAAACTAGCATGGCAAATCTTGCAGAGAGATGCAAAAATGTAAATGTGGATAGGACAGGCTACCCATTACGAAAGGGACATCTCGGAACAATGAAGGACTTGCGGCGAAACGACAATGTGGTCACAGCAACACCTGACAAAGGCAATGGAATTGTTAAGAGCGATTACATCCAGAAAATGAACGCCATTCTCTCGTCACGGGTAGCAAGTTCAGACAGATTGGTCCAGCGCCGGGACACCCATAACACCACACTGCAGGAGGAAAGAGCTTTGTAAGCGTTTCTGAAAAGGGCACAGTGACGGCGACATCTCGACCTAAACATGTGGACGAATCGATCCGGTTGGTACTACTTGACCTCAAATGTATTGTGTTCCGAGAATTCACAAAGGAGTACCGCTAGCTGAGACCGGTCAGTACCAAGTACAACAACAACAACAACAACACAATTAGGAACACGTTTGAGTTTTGTGAAGACATCGGGAAGTTTACAACATCAAATGATCCTAGTGACATGTTCGTGTGTTCTTTTGATGTTGATGTCACAGGTCTTTCCACCAACTGAACTCGCTCGGCGTTAGCTGAGACTATACGCGCAGATCTGTTTGGACTCGCTTTACCAGGACCCATGCAGGCGTTAAAGCTCCCACACAGCTGGAGGGTCTGTTGAAAAGGTTGCTTTTGAAGGCAACCACGGAGGTAGAAGTTATCTTCAACGGAAGCTTGTACAACCAAATGGATGGAGTAGCCATGGGCTCACTATTGGCAGAATTGGGTCCGGCTCGTGCTAATGTTTTTGTAGGCTATTACGAACCTCTGATTGATGAGCAACATTGGCCACACATTCATAGACGATTCGCTGATGACACATCTTCTGTCTTAGAGTGGGTGGCCAACTCATTCGCTCTGGCCAACTCATTCGCTCTGTGTATCGGAAACCGACGTTCACCGGGCTGTACACGCGGTGGGACTCTTAATTCTGCAGACCTCTCTCGTTCGATCACTAAACGTCACGAGCAATAAGGATTTGCTCCAAATAGACCTTGGTAGACGAGATATGAATGCTAAAACCCGCCTTTCAGGATAATGGCTACCCAACCTGTATGGTGGATTGTGTGATCCAACAAACATTGACATCCCATCTGTGACCATCAACGAGGAGATGTCACAAAAATCGGAGTTTTTACAGGTGCCCTGGACAGAACACATTAGTGACACTTCTCGCAAAGAGTTTATCTTGACCATCTCAAAGGCCAGACGTGAACTCGAAGGTGGTTTCCACCATGAAAACGTTCTCTGGCCGGGCAAAGGATGTCCTACCCACAATCCAGAAAAGTTTTGCTGTTTAGAAATCCACGTACTGCTGTAAGCAGAGGTGTGTGGGTACGACAACTCAACATCTGAGCGCCTCAAACAGCATCTACCAGCAAATCTCTTTCAGCAAACACCAGACCTTCGAAAGCAAAAGCTGCTAATTCGGCGATCGACCGACACGTCAAGGACAGTCCAGAAAGCCATGCAACACCACCACTGGACAGGTTCAGGATCCTCGCCGCCGAGCCTGAGCTCGCGACGCCTTCAGCACCTGGATGTCAATTCTGTAGGTGCTGTATATCCTCTCCAGGTCACCCGAGTTGTGCAACAAGAAAGAACATGTAGTCTACCTGGTACGTGCTTTAAAACTTGTTCAGCGACAATTTTACTTTGTTTCATTGCATCATCTTTTGACAGAAGTGTTGCACGTGTTCCTATTGTGTAACTTTAACACAAGTGCATGTGGCCTTGCATTGGTTTAAACCTGTGAAGATCTCTAGTTGTTCTGCACTTTCCCATTGTAAGCGCCCGATGAAAGCTGGCAGAAACGTCGTTGAACGAGTGAGTAAACTGCCCTTGATATCAGTCTCTTCCCGTGTCTTGTTGTCTGCGTTATATACCCATATTATGAACAGAAGCGCCGCCGTTGAACGATCAGGAAGAGCGCACTCAGGCTCGACTCAATTCATTAATGATTCGCCGACTGCAACGGCCTGAACCTTAGCTGAGGGGTTTCCGATCCGAAATGCGGAAATAATTGCAGAGAGTCACGGAGAGGATATCACTAACACGAAATCTGTTTCCTTCTCTTTCTTTCACGTTCGCGGAAGTAGATGTGATTTGATTCGGTTTTTCTAATACCTTGCATAAGATGGAGAGCGAAAGCTCGGCTTTCTTCGACAAGCACTTTCTGGTCTTGGTGAAAGGTGAGCTTGGACTTAGTGATAGGGACTATAATTGTAACTAATAAAATCCTCGCCTTGCTTCATCCCTGACCATGGTTTGGCAGGCATACACAACCTCATAAGGAAGTGTTTCGCTGAAATGCTTTTTGGCCGTTTCCCGGCATAGTCCTTTTTTTCTTTCAATGCCCTGCTTTTCCATTCTCTGACTAAGTGAAGAGGAACATCTTATCAACTTGTTTCGGTGTGGCATGACATAAAAACATTGCCATTAAGGACGGAACTGACATTCAACTTGATTATGTGCAGCCCAACCATTATTCAGACGCCTTGCCAAGTAGAAATGGGAATGTCCGTCAAGTTTCGGCAAGTCCTCTTTTCCAGGTCAATATCACCACTTCCTAGCTTCCGTCCGAATTATGTATGAAAAGGGGGATTCGACAGAATTCAATGGCTCAGCCGCGTGCTGTCACTGATTGACCTCCATGGCATGGGCAAGCCCGATTGTTGGGTAGTGTCTAACATCTGATTGCTATGTAGTGTCTAACATACTTGTTTGTAGTTCATTTCTGTTCCTCTTTGTAGCGTACTATCATGAAACAACTCTATCAGAAATTTGCACCTGGCAGACACTCATCAGTACATACATGTAGTTGACAGAGGAAGGGGTGTAATGCTAGATACATAAATAAATTCCACACAAACTTGCTGGATAAGCCATACAGCTAAACACTAAAGCTGATGGAGAAAACAAGTACTAAAATATTACTCAAAATAGCTAATTGCAAAAATTATGGCAAAGTCAGAGGGAAATAGAAGATTTAATAAACAGTACAATAAAATAAAATAATATAAACGCATAGAGGCTCGTTGGAAAAGCTCCTTAGCGTGCTGATTGCCTCCCTGATCTCGGAGAACAAGTGCAAGGGTGTTAACTATCCTCCCCACTAGCACATGGTCTTGGCCGTAGTGACTTTTGCAGATTGGGAGGGCACGCTGCAAAAGCTCCTTTGCTTGCTGATTTTCTCCCAGATCTCGGAGCAATGCTGCAAGGGGAATCAGTATCATCCCTACTTGCATATGGTCTTGGCCGTAGAAATCTTCGCAAATCACAAGAGCACGTTGGAAAAGCTTCTTAGCTTGCTGATTTTCTCCCAGACCTCGGAGAACCAGTGCAAGGGTGCTCAGTGTTGTCCCCACTCGAACATTGTCTTGGCCGCAGTAATTTTGGTAGATAGAAAGGGCGCGTTGTAAAAGCTCCTTTGCTTGCTGATAATGTCCCATAGCTTGCAGCACTCCTGCAAGGTTGTTCAGTGTCGTCCCCACTAGCACATGCTCTAGGCTGGTGTGATGTTCGCAGATGAAGAGGGCACGTTGCAAAAGCTCCTTAGCTTGCTGATTTTCTCCCATATCTCGGAGAACTAGTGCAAGGGTGTTCAGTGTTATCCCCACTCGAACATGATCTTGACCGTAGTGAGTTTCGTAGATCAGAAGGGCACGTTGTGAAAGCTCCTTTGCTTGCTGATAATCTCCCAGTACATGGATCAATGCAGCAAGGTTGTTCAGTGTCGTCCCAACTTGCACATGATCTTGGCCGTAGTAATTTTTGTAGATCAGAAGGGCACATTGTGTAAGCTCCTTTGCTTGCTGATAATCTCCCAGATCTTGGAGCAAAGCTGCAAGGTTGTTCAGTGTCGTCCCCACTTGCACATGGTCTCGGCCGAAGTGATTTTTGCAGATCAGGAGGGCACGTTGCAAAAGCTCCTTAGCTTGCTGGTAATCTCCCAGATCTCGAAGAGCAAGTGCAAGGTTGTTCAGTGTCATCCCCACTTGCACATGGTTTTCGCCATAGTGATTTTTGCAGATCAGGAGGGCATGCTCCAACAGCTCCTTTGCTTGCGGATAGTCTCCCAGATTTTGGAGAGTAGAGGCAAGGTTGTTCAGTATCGTCCCCAGTTTTACATCGTTTTTGCCATAATGTTTTTTGCAGATCGGAAGGGCACATTGCAACAGCTCCTTAGCCTGCTGATAGTCTCCCAGATCTCGGAGAACAACTGCGAGGGCGTTCTGTATCTTCCCCACTTGAACATGGTCTTGGCCGTAATGATTTTCATAGATCAGGAGAACACGATGTAAAAGCTCCTTTGCTTGCTGATAATCTCCCAAATCTCGGACCAATGCTGCAAGGTTGCTCAGTGTCTCCCCGACTTGCACATGATCTTTGGTGTAGTGATTTTCGTAGATCAGGAGAGCACGATGTAAAAGCTCCTTTGCTTGCTGATAATCTCCGAAATCTTGTATCAGTACTGCAAGGTTGCTCAATGTCGCCCCCACTTGCACATGGTTTTTGCCGTAGTGATTTTCGAAGATCAGGAGGGAACGTTGGAGAAGTTCCTTAGCTTGCTGATCATTTCCCAGTTCTAAGTGAATACCTGCTAGCGTGTTCAGTGTCATGCCCACTTTAACATGGCCTAGGCCATAGTGATTTTCATGGATCAGGAGGGCCCGTTGAGAAAGCTCCTTTGCTTGATGATAATCTCCCAGATCTTGGAGCAATGCTGCAAAGTTGTTCAGTGTCGTCCCCACTTGCACATGATCTTGGCCGTAGTGGTTTTCGTAGATAGGGACGACACATTGCAAAAGCTCAATGGCTTGCTGATAATCTCCCAGATTTCGGAGCAATGCTGCAAGGTTGTTCAGTGTTGTCCCCACTTGAACATGGTCTGGGCTGTAGTGATTTTTGTAAATAGGAATAACACGTTGCAGAAGGTCCTTTGCTTGCTGATAATCTCCCAGGTTTTGGAGCAATACAGCAAGGTTGTTCAGTGTTGAAGCAACTTGAACATGGTCTTGGCCGTGGTGATGTTTGTAGATAAGGAGGGCACGTTGCAAAAGCTCCTTTGCTTGCTGATAATCTCCCAGATCTCGGAGCACACCTGCTAGGTTGTTTAGTGTCGCCCCCACTTGCACTTGGTCTAAGCGGTAGTGATTTTCGTAGATCAGGAGGGCATGTTGAAAATGCTCTTTTGCTTGCTGGTAACCTCCCAAATATTGATGTGCAGTTCCGAGACCATTCAGCAGGCCAGCAAGCATTGCGCTGTCAGCACTATACAGAAACACACCAAGCTTCACGGCTGCCTCCAAGTGAATTACTCCCAGTCTAGGGTTTGCCTCAAAGTTGTCCGCGTGACTTATGTGATAGGTCCCCAGTGATATGAGGGCTTTAAAGTGACGATGGCGAATTTCTTCAGCTTGTACTGAAAGATTCCTTTCCTTTCCCAGCAGATCACTGATCCAGACCTGCATTACAGCTTTGTTGATGCTTGTCGCTGTGTCAAGTCGCAGTGATTTTTCTTTTATATTCTCCTTTGGCCCGGCACTCTCTAGACTTGGACCGTCCTGAAGAATGGTGTACATCTTCTTGGCGATCCGAAGTTGTAAAGAAAAAGAACCATCGGTGGAACTGGAGGTAATCAGGCGGAGGAGAACACTTTGCGTAAGTGGATGCATGAAGACATGGGAGCTTTGAAGATCGATACGAAGAAGTCCATGGTTTTCAAGTGCACGGAGAGACTCACCCAGGAGGAAAGAGTCTTCACCTTCCGTTCGGCTGACAAGTGCAAGCGGCACTGTGGGGCATGCAAAACTTGCTACCACGTATGCAAGGTCACCCATGTCTGGTGTGTGCTGAAGTAGGCTTAGTGCCAAGTGCACCATTCCAGAGACGGCCAGGGCATGCTTAGAGCTACCCTCTTCCAAGTATTTCACAGAACCGGTTTGAGTGGCGTACAACACTCCACTCTTCCCAAATTGATCAAGAAGGTCTTCCACCAGTAGTGCTCCACTTGCCAAGAGCTGACCTGCCATGCCTACTGCAAGGGGAAGGTTGAAGAGCTGCTTGTCTAGAAACTCTTTCAGCTGCTCAAAAATGTCCTTCTCTGCAGGAATCGTGTGAGATGGGCCTGGATCACTGGCAGAATCACCACACCTTTCTGAGCCTCGCTGCTGACCAAAGGAGTAAGACACTGAGCTTCCAGCAGACAAGACCTGCCATCTGAAGGTGGAGGAATACGTCAGAGTTTCATCTGATGATGTTGGGTCAATAGCTGGGAGTAACGCACGCGACTTGTCTGCAGCAGAGACCACCACTTGCTCAAGGTCTGGGCTAGAGGTTAACTTGCCATGCGACTGGTTTGAAGCAGAGACCACTACATGCTCAAGGTCTGGTGTAGAAGTTGACCAATCAGCATGTGGCTGGTGTGTAATGGATGCCCACACAACTGGCTTGTGTGATGCGGTGGCTGCAGGATGTGGCGTAGTTGAAGCAGAAGTTGGTACATTCCATGGCTTTGAGGCGGAAGGTGACAGGTTTACCCTCTCTGAGGTGGATATCAACTGGCATGGCTGGTCTGGCGTTGAGGATGGTTGGAGTGGGTTATCTGCACCAGAGACGCGTTTGAATTTTGCACACTTGGGTTGTAGCAGATCGATCCATCCTTTCGCGTCCTTCTTCTCTGGCCACTTGGCTACAGGTACTCCCTTCCTGCCTCCTCTTCGAGCATTCACCAAGGCCTTTAACGATTCTTCTGTCTTCAGTGGTTGAAGATGCAGGACAAGGGAGTACCTCTTGTCATCCTCCTTCGGTTGCAGGCTTGTGATAATCACTGTGTGGCGTTGATTTAAGGGCAGCAGATCCAAGAGGTCTTTGTCACGAAGGTCATCCATCACAATCAGGAGTTGATCGTCTGTCGTCAGAAGGAACTTTTTCAACCACTTCTGCACGTCTGCTCGTCGTTCGTCAGCTGTCAAGCTGGTGTCAATCTTGTACCCGCTTGACAAAGCGAACAGCAGCAGGCTGCTATCATGTGTGCTTTCCATTGTGCAGCGAATGGAATGCTGGTTGGGGAAACGCTCACGCAGGTGGTATGCAACTTCTCCTGCGAGCGTCGACTTTCCCACACCAGAGTCTCCTTGTATCGATATGCTGTGCGGTTGGCCATCGCACAGGCCGACGATCCGCTTAATTTCCCGGTCTCTCCCTACCAGTCTCACCTGGGGCCGGTCAATCCAGTGCCCTCCAGTGGCTGAACGATGTCCACCTCCACCTTCAGCAACTAATGTCGCTGATTTCCTAACGTTGCTCTGCAGCTGTCTATCTTTCATGAAGCACTGAACTCTCTTCTGGCCTGCCCACTTCTTCTTGTCTTTTGTCAAGCCAAGCATTCTGTCGACTTCCTTCTTCTCCTTCGCCAACAGCATGCTTAGAGCATTACATCCAACCACTTCTTCCACCAACTTCTTGTACTTGCCCCAAAACGAACTGATCACGTCGTGAGTGTTCATCAGCTCACCCGCTGAGTGAAAGAAGCGATTTCGGAAATTCCGCATGGTCTTCTGGTAGACCTTCTCAAACTCCGCTTGACCTTTCTTCCACCTTGGGCAGTGCTTCTCGATGAAGCACAAGAGACCATCCACCTCCAATCCCTTCTCTTCTTCGGTGGCTTTCAAAGCTGTAGCATTGAGCTGCTCGCAGCAGCGCCTCAGCGCTCTTTCAACATGGTGGTAAGCAGTGACGATGATTCCGGCCCGGACTACCTCCGGGTCAAAACTACCCGACTTGCTCCCCGCATCTGCTAACGCCCGGCTAAACGATTCCATCACTTGCTTCACAGCGGAGCACTCTTTCTCGCAACCCAGATCATGGAGGACTTCACCAAAGGCCGCCATTGCTGATACAATGTTGTTGATCGGTGGTGACTGAACGTGACTAATCCACGTTCTCAACATCAGAACTTTACTGACGTTACCGTGAAAGACCAGCTCCTTCGACGCTGTACCGCCCACACGGTGTGTCGCTTGCGATCGGAGTCGTTCTGCGGCGGCCAGCTCCAGCATGGACAGGACGTCGTGAAGGTCCCATAGCTCCTCCGTCCTCTTCTTGGCTTTGGCTGGGTCTAGTTTGCCATCCAGGCCTGTCACGTGACTTCGAGTCCTTTTCATCAAAACGCCCAAAATGCGCTCAATCCATGTGCTTCCCCATGTCTCCTCAGCATATCGCTTGCTTACAACGTTGAAGGGCTTCGCCACTGCGATGGAAAAGTGCAACGCTATGGCCTCAGCGAGAAACTGGGCGTCCAGACAAAGCCGTGGCGAAGCTTTCTGCGCCATACCTCCAAGGCAAACTGCTTTGCCAAGAACTCAGTGTGCTTTTTCAAGATGGCCGTCGGGCTGCGGCTTTTATCGTGCTTGTCAGATGCACTGTTCTGTGAATGGTAAGCTGCTATTTAGCGTGCACGGGCCAAGTAGGCTTTTGTTCTCTCTCAGTCTCGCTGACCATTTGACGAGATCATGGGCGTGGGCAGGCTCGCTTCAGGCGCCTTCCCGGAAATTGCCAAGAACCCCCGGAAACTGCCCGGAACACCCGGAAACTGCCCGGGCATAGACAAAGGACTGCGTCGACCTCGACGAACAACTGACCGCCATTATTTTTCCCCACCAAAAAAAGGGCTGGCAAAATCAAGTTAGTGCTTGCTTGCCCGCTCCCAGTTTGCTTGCCCACTCGGGGAAGCCCCTCGGGGAAACCCCCTTCCCGTCGCTGGCGACGTTCTGTCTAGTAATCACGAATTTTGTAACACGGCCCAAAATGTACATGTAAGCTGCACTGGCCAAATCGTACCAAAGAGTCAATACCTAAAAAGAACTAAAAGAAGTTAGCTTTTTATGGTGACTCCTGTAAGGCCTTCACGTAAGGCTTTGTCTCGTGCCGGCATGTATGAGTATGGCGCAGCCAATCCGCTCGCTATCATAGGATGCCGCCCTAACACGTCGTTGAAGGCAAGCCCATGCTGGCAGCTTTCAAATTTTCGGGGCTTATGTCTTGGACATTTATTCTTCGCGCAACTGCGTTTTTGGCTCCAGTGATTGTAAAGTAAATGAACTGTCGGTCCGGGATGCTTTTACTTCAGGGGTTGGGAGAGGAAGGGAGGGAGAGAGGGAGGGAAGGAGGG
>JAOWAR010132637.1:0-11842 GCA_028571005.1 Clathrina lutea | reverse complement strand
ACAGATTCACTTCACCCGCAATCCGTTAACTTTGAAATCTTAAAGCCGCAAAATAAGGAGAAACCTGGAAAAGAACCTTTTAGTGGCCAATGCCTAAACAGTTGCTGAGGTTATTGTGTGGAAACTTTTCAAAGTGTAGTGTCTGCATTCTAGAAGTGTGGATCCTGGAATTGTTTGATGTACAAATGTGATGATCTTCTCAGGAGTGCTTCGAGTTCTTGGTGATCGGACGGTTTGATGTAATGCGAAAGCTCAGCGAACGTACACTCCGTAGAAGCGCGAGCGGTCGGTGGGCCGGACGGAGGCGTCGTTCACGATGCCGATGTCATTCGTGCTCTCCACACCGCGTACCAGCGAGTAGGACCCCAGACCTGACGGCCTGTCCACGGACACTCTTTTCTTCTGGAACGAGAAGTAGGCGCGATCCTTGTTACTGTCTTGCGCCCCGTTTGCCTCGCCTGTTTTCACGAGAAGGGTAGTCTCGCCTTGCGCCGCGATGCCTTGGCTATCGCCACCCTGATCATCGGTATACTGCTTCGCAAGAGCACAAGCATGTGTGCAGGTGCTCGTCTTTGTCTTACCGGCCGCTCCTAAGCACCTGTTGCTGCCGTAGTGGCAGTTGTAGTTTCCGCCGCTGCAAGAAAATTTGTAAGTGTTGAAGAGGGCGCGAAGTGTCAGACCACCGAGACATGTGTTGGTGGTACGAGCGAGGTTCTCTCCCTGGAAGGTGAGCAAAACCTCCTTGCCAGGAACGCTGTAGAACGCCTTGCTCTTGTAGTCCTGGTTGGTGAACGGCGTGCGGTAGGTCAGCTCACCAATGGTGGTCTTCGCCTCCCAGTTCGAAGTCCTCTGGCCTTCGTCTTGGTGTCGGTCGTCGAAGGTCCAATGTTGATCGTCACCGTTGGCAACAACTGCCACGAGCGTCCAGCCGCCACCGGCGGTATGCATATCACAGAAGACGGGGAACGGTACACCATTTGTGCCTTCCGGCTTGATGAAGAAGATGCCATCAGTGAATAGTCCGCCCAGATCGCTGCTGGACCGTCGCAATTGGAGGCAAGACAGGGCCGGGTTAGAGAGAGTGCCGAGTGTCTCGCAACGAGCTGGTGTAGCTAGACCAACAGAGGTAGAGAGGGTGAGCGCGGCACAAAAGAAGGCTAAGACCTTTTGGAAGACCATTATTACATCTAACCGGATGGTCAACGGCTGGAAATCCGGATTGGAGAGGGGAAAAAGGAGAGATTGTGAAGAATCCCACGGCCGCTGACTGCTGAATTCATGTTTTTCTTCGATCTTTTATAGCCTCCAGCACGGGATCCATTTCAGCTTCTTCATAGTGGCAAATCTATCCCTGGGAATGCTTAAAACCGCAGCAATGGACAATGAGTCTGCTACAAATCTGCTGACGCTCAAGGAAAAATTGAAGACCGAGCCGACGAAAGGTGGACGGAGGTTTCATGAAACGCCGATGCTTTAAATGTAAGACATCCTTGGTGTAAGACAGACGCACACACCTACTGCCCACTTCACCGCAAGCCACACGGCCCACAATAAGGCTGTCGATCGCAGCGGGCCGAGGCTCCACCGCCGTGGATCCCGACTAGCCGCTTCGTTTTGCACAACTGCGAAAATGCATTTTGACCTTCGCGATCGCTGACGCGTTGGCGATTTTACTGTGGAAAGGGTTGCCCATTGTGTGTCGGCCTACTCTCTCCCAGAAGGCTATCGTAGCAATCAGCAAGCTGACATCTTGGAGACTTCGTCATAATAGTCAGACCGCTGAATTATACGGGCGGACGCGACTGCAGCCAGTGGTGAATTGCGGACTGGGCATCGATCGATATTTCTTTGAAGCTTTGTATGGCTCCATTCTCTGTTGCTGAATGGAGGGGTGGGATTACAGGAGCAGCTGCAGGAAGGGCAAGATGTAAGCAGCCGAAGGCTTCCAGCGAGAACCTTTGCACGCAAATCCTTTTCTCTGCTCGCGTTTTCGTTGGGGAGTGAAACCCTTCTTGTTCCAAATCATGGCTGGAAAAAGAATATGCCTTTCAAAATTAAAAAGCAGAAACAGGACAAAGCCCTCGAAATATCAACCTCATTAAGAAGTTTTGAGTGGGCAGCGAATATAATATTCCATAGTCGAGTTCAAAGGTCAGCCACATGGCCACATGGCCGATAATCAAAGTTTAAATTTGCCTTCGTGAATTCACCTCGGCTTCCCTCAGATGGCGATTGGCCAGCACACCTTCCAGGTCTCTATATTTATCTATATCCATCGTCGCCTTATGCCTAAAGCGCATCGGTAGTCATGATCATTACGATGGATCAGACGCATAGCCATGGTATACGTAATCCTTGATAAACCTAACTGCTTTTCAGAGTTGCGCTCTGTTGCTGCCTTTCCGTGGTCCGGGGAGAGCGGTGAAGTCATTTGCGCTGAGGCTAATTGTCAGTTCGCCGGTGAGTCTAACAGCAACGATTTTGTGCGGCTTCCAAAGCGGCTCATAATAGTGTCTGGCGCCAGTGCGAAATGCGCCTACCCTTTCGAATTCACAGGCCAGCTGAATTGCGGCCCATGCCACCTTTGAGCAAGAGCTATTGCGTGGCCAAAGGAAAGTCAACCGAGTCGATCAGATTGTTTCATTGTTGTTCAACGTTTTGTAGACATACAGCCATACCCTCATCCAAGGGTAAGCTCAAAAATCCCTGACGGCTAAATCATTCTCGCATTGCTTTGGCCAATGCCGCAAAGTAATCGCGCCAGTGTGCGCAGGCCTAAGCAATGGCTGCCGACTGGCACGTACTTGAAAATTGCTGACCTTCCCTTTATGACACAGTGCCGACTTCTTCCTGTCTCAAAACTTGCTGCTATTAGCATTTCGCGAAGACAGTTGGGCCGGGATGTGCGGTGACGAAGCTTTGGAGCCTCGTAGGCGGTGCGGTTTGCGGCAATGGCTGGGCCCGACCACATCATGAATGTCCCGGCCTTTGACGGGCAAACGACAACGATTGGCTGCCATCGTGTATTCACACAGGGAGCTTGGGTGGCTGCACCCAAGCCGTTCAATGCACGAATGCGGACATTGCATACTCTTCATCCTCCAACAACTGGATTCGTAGACACGTGAGCTAGCTGCTAGGAGCCGATCTTCCCATCGCATGGGTTTGCAAAGCACTCCCCCCCCTAACTTCTATATCGAGCTCTACCAAAACGTCCGTTCCCCACTACTGGAAGCTTCGGTTCAGGCTCGACTTAGATATAAGCTTTTGGACAGTCATGACCATTGATACCTTCCATCGAGTCAAGTAAATCCGATCCAAGCGTAGAAAGCCTGGTTGCAGCTTGCGGCTGCATCGATCGAAGCCCGTTGCCAAGGTAAAAAATGGTTGCCATTTCATCGGGCGTCGATTGAAGGGCCCCAAAGTACTTCACCAAACGCCAGAATCGGTATTATTCTACACTCTTCAACTTCCAACGGCTGGAACAATAGAAATATGAGCTAGCGCAAAGAGTGAGATAGTATAGTCGTAGTAATAATAAAGCTCCCATTTAATTGCGGCATTTTAGAAACAAATTTGAAAGGAAAGGGATGGACGTAATTTTCGTTAACGCCCGTTGAGACTCCCTCACCCCCCGCTCCTCATCCATGGCTGCACTTTTGGCTTATACGCTCCAGTTTTTCCTTCTTGTCTTCTGAAAACTTACCAGACTTTCATTTGCCCAGGTATTGAGTAGATCTGTACTACCTGGAGGGGTCTGTCGTCAAGTGCTTCAAGAAGGCTTGAAGCTATCCAGCAGAAAGCGTTGCAACCTGAAAAATAGCCTTAGGCCGGCCGGTCCGGACTTTTGGGCCGATTTGCGAGTAAGTTCTGCGAAGAAATTCCTGGCAGCTGGTTGGTTGCTTCCCTGAATGTTGATGTCATCACGCAAATTGATGCGTCCAGCGCGCGCAAGATCGCGGAGAGCATCCATAATGCAATGCATGCAACACCGTACTATGGCATGCACGCATGCAACACCGTACCATAGCATGCATGCATGCAACACCGTACCATAGCATGCATGCATGCAACACCGTACCATAGCATGCACGCATGCAACACCGTACCATAGCATGCATGCATGCAACACCGTACCATAGCATGCATGCATGCACGTGCACGGCCGAAGATTTCATGTGCCAAGACTCGATATCGAAATGCGAAACTGCGGCCCAAAAGTCCGGACCGGATGGCCTAAGGATAACTCTGCGATGGTCGTAACCTTGTTCTAGCCAAACATTTCTCTTCTTTTCTCCATAGTATTGCCCCTGATCACCAGAAATCTTAGCTCCTGGCCCCGTGTCGACAATGCGCCTAGCTGTTCTCTCTGCAACCTTAAGCTGTCTGCATAATCCTCTTGTTCTGTCCTCCGTTCTGTTCGCGGTAGCTTCATGAGCTTTTTTTCTTCCATTTAGGTTCGTGTTAGACAAAATAAGAGCGGCGAGGAACGTCGGCAAATCTGTTGATCTAGAAAAAAAAAGAACAACAGACATGGTCACCAATCGTGCCACTAGATCTTCATCTAACATTACCCTCATTGGATCTAATCTTTCCACCGCTACAACTCAGCCAAATTTAGGTGTCATACTTCCCTCTGATCTTCACTGGACCTGTCACTTTGACAATCTCATGTCCCATGCTTCAAAGCGTCTTGCCATGCTAAAGAGGCTCCGATATTCCTTGCCACAACTAAGCCTTGCTCATCTCTACAAGTTATACTGCATACGGGCTACCCATACAGAATATGCTGACGTAGTCAGGAGTAATTCCTCGCAAGGTATAATTAAAGCCACCGGCTGGAAAGACTCCAGCTACGAGCAGACCGCATTAACTTATGCCTTCCCCTTTACACGCACACACCTCATTCGAATCTGTTGTCTAAGCTTCATCTTCTGACACTCTCATCCAGGCGCTTGTATTACCTCGCCATTCTGGCTCATTCACTTCATCACCGCCTCATTCTATTACCAATTCAGGCAATTTCCTTCGCCAAACGCCCTCCTTCATGATATCCACTTCAAATTCCTCCCATTTTCCACCATTCATGTGCTCTTCTCTGCTCAAGAGCTCAGGACTGTTTTTAATTCTATTAAAATTCTCTTAAATCTTCTTCGTCCATAAGAGAGCTTAAAATTAGCGTCAGCAACCACCTCCTTAGCACGAATTTCACTTGCTCTGCATTCCGCTATTATCATTAGATCTTTCCTTGTCCTGTTTTTCTTCGAACGGATCGCCTGTCCTCGATCTGGCCATCTCTAGACATTAAGTATTCTTTCCTCTCTCTTTCCCTTTTGTTTCTTCTCTGTTTTTCTTTTTATCATAACAAATTGAGCCGGCGCATGAGGAAAGGGTGCTAACGTAGGCGGGAGACCGATTTCACGAAAACGGGGATTAAAGTCAGACATCGATTTCTCGCCTCCTGGCGCCCCTTCATGCCGCACTTGTGCCATTAGGCCTTGACACAATCTGCTGTCTTTTAGCATAGCATGTTCTCCTCTTGCAATCCGTTGGTTGCGAATTGTTTGATTTCTGTGCAAAACGATCTCCTTTTAATCAGCTGTAACTCAATAAAAAATTTAATGGTTTGGTTCTGTTTGCTTTGCTGCTTTCAGAAAATGTGGTTACTTTCAGAATGTCCAAAAAAGTAAATTTCGCCAAAAACTGCATCAACGCCCTCTCCTGCTGGGTCGGCTCCATCTACTTTGGGACCTCCATTCGCTGACATCTGTCAACGGATAATAAAATGTTGAAAGTTGAAAACAAAATTATCTCCTGTCTCTTTGACTTGTGCTAATAGAAAATGAAGGTTATAGTAATAATTTTACTAGTTTAGTTCTACTATTATAAAATTCCGGTTGTGACTATCAGCACTTAGAGAGGAGCTGCGGCTGTGTCGGCGTCATCGCCAGGACAAAAAGAAACAGAAGCAGAGAAAGAGAGCTACGGAGCTACAGACAGATAGAACTGTAGAGTGAGAAAGAGAGAGAGAGAGAGAGAGAGAGAGAGAGAGAGAGAGACAGACAGACAGACAGAGAGAGAGAGAGAGAGAGAGAGAGAGAGAGAGACAGACAGACAGACAGGCAGACAGAAAGACAAGCAGACAGACAGACAGATAGACGAACAGACAGACCCTTAGGCCGTCCGGTTCGGACTTTTTGACCGCAGTTTCGCATTTCCGGCGATACCAGAACCCACTCACCTAAAAGCTTCGGCCGTGCACATGCATGCATGTATGCCGTGGTATTGCATGCGTTGCACATGCATGGTCGACGCGATCATACGCCGCGTTAGATACATCGATTTGGGTGATGACATCAACTTTTCAGAACAGAAAACCAATCAACTCCCAGGAATTTGTTCGCAGGGCTTATTCGCAAATCGATCGCCGCAAAAGTCCGGACCAGTTGGCCCAAGGCAGACAAACATACATTGCATAAAACTTTATTGAAAGTTTGAAAGTACACAAACAGAAATAGAACAGAAATAGAACGAAGGAAGAAATATCTTGACAAAACAGGTTCTGGAAGAAGAAAAGGTCTACATGACATCCAGAATGTCGGCAGAGAAACAGCAAAGGACACGTATGGCTTAAGAGACCGATCACTCTGAATAAGAGAACCAACACTGCCGAGAAAGAAAAAAAAAAGGTCAAAGAGAAAAACAAGAGAGAAGAAGAGAAAGAAGAAAAAGTTGAAGAAGAAGAAGAGGTACATACATACATACATACATACATACATACATACATACATACATACATACATACATACATACATACATATATACAGACAGACAGACAGACAGACAGACAGACAGACAGACAGACAGACAGACAGACAGACAGAAAGGCACACAGATCAACTGATTTTCATATTCAAGCAATTTTGTAAATTCGCTGTAAGACGAAATTTGTAAGATAGGGACCTTGTCCGATGACCTAAGGCAACAAAGGTGAAAAGGAATTCAATTAAATTGCTCAACCACTAGCTGAGAGAAGGGGCACTCTCAGAAACGTTTAGAAAACGATCAATTTCAGTCTATTTTGGGCATTATGAAATTTTACGAAACATCTCCTATACGAAATTAGTCGCTATACTGCACCAGTTCCGCAAGCAATTACACAAGCATGCACACACGCACACACTCAAGTATCTATTGATCTACACACTGACAAGTATCTATTGATCTACACACTGACAAGTATCTATTGATCTACACACTGACAAGTATCTATTGATCTATACTCTGGCAAGTATCTATTTATCTACACTCTGGCAAGTATCTATTGATCTACACACTGGCAAGTATCTATTGATCTACACACTGGCAAATATCTATTGATCTACACTCTGGCAAGTATCTATTGATCTAGACAACACACTCGGTGGCTGACTCAAACGGAAAAGACTCTTCAAAGTTTGTTTCACGTCTAAAAGACACCCTATTCTTGAACACACCAGCAAGTATGAAGACACGCACAGAAGGTGAGAACGACCGGCTCTCTGTCCCTCGGTGAAGAAGACAGCGATGTAAGTCTTTATCGCCTCCATGCGCATTTTACTCTTTTGACTAAAAAAGGAATCAATGGGGAAGAAGCATTGGAGAAAAAAAGCAAAAGAGTTTTTGAAAAAGGAGCGAAAAAGGGAAAAACGCCAACATGATTTGTTCTCATTGTCCTAGTGGGTCGTACACGTGAGAATCACGTGTTACCTGAGTGAAAATGGTCACAAGCAACATCTGACGGAAAGTCTTCGACAGCGAAATAGCACCTCAAGCTTCCATCAGACATGACTCATTTCCAATTCCAAACGGCCCTCTGGGGAGAACTGCATCACCATGCACACCTTGGAAAGAACAAACTCTAGCCATTTTCTTCTCTCTTCCTCTGATAACCGTCGTCGTTCCGAGAATCCGGTGTTTCCTGTAAACAAGCAGGCTATGTGGACTGAAGATCACAGTTAATATGCTATTTCGAAGTGTTCCTGACTTAAGATGTTATATAGCCTCTTTGATGGAATCATACATATACATCTTGCCTATCCCTGATCCTGGACAAAACGCTGGCGGTCGACATTCTCGTCAAACATCTGCCTCATGCACTTGCCAAAATTAAAGATCTCATCGTTCAAAGCGTTCCTGCGTATTTGGAACATACCAGTGCAGGACACCTCGATCATTGCAAGTTAAAGTAGCCTTTGCCTTTCCCTGGCCCTACCCATGCTAGCAACGTCAACGAAGTCAGCAACGAAGCTGACTAAGTCTGCTAGGCTGAACGACTTCAGTTCTCCTTCAACTTTCAGTAAATTCTGACGAAATGACCAGATCAGTAGTAGTGGTGGCACCCTAACCTTCTCCGGCAATCCGCTCAAAATGAGTTCGAACTCACGTTATCGATATCGAGTAGTTCAGACAGCTCGTGAACGCTCCATGCCCCTGCCTGTGGCCACAATTGAGCCGGTGTGTCGCGCTCAGCTGTCGATTAGGGTCAGTTAAGGTATCTACTCTAGTTTAGTCATCGTGCTCCATCATCCTCAGCGTCGCAGTCAGCCTGCCCAGCTGGCTCGTGCTGCACCAGCGTTTCGGGAAACTCTTCGAGGCATTCTTTAAACCGTAAAGCACCGAGCACGATCTGTGCGTAACGGAGGACGATTTTCTCAAAAGACTCGGCTGTGCACCGTAGGAGGGTGAGCGCAATACTCTCGGCGAAGTCCTGAATGTACGCTGCGTAGGGTGCCTTCCGGCAGGGACTCGGTAATGTCTTCTGCAACGGCCGACATTTTCAAAGGTACTCACAGCGATCTTGGGCCTGAGCATAGGAAGAGAAGGCCCAAGTCAAGCGAAATGGCGATTGCGAGTTGAACGGTGAGTCAGTATGAAGATGAAGGTTGCTGGGATTGGAAGTCATGCTCCAAAGTTTCTCTCTCAGCAGCAGCACACAACCTGTGCTTTTCTGAACAACTTGAGTGCTAATGCTGAGAAAGAAACCGCGGGTACGTCAGTATATATGTTCACATGACTGGCGATTGGCGAAAAGGTGCGGCCGGCATGTGTGAAAATGAGCACGTCTTACGAAAGAAAGGTTGTGAAATCCCCGAAAGCAAGCGGAAAACTGCCAGAAGCAAGGTGATGGTTCGTCGCCTTCAGCATAGTCGACCGTTCTTCATTCAAGATGCACTTGCTTGATCAACCATGGGACTTTTTTGCTTAAAACATGTATAATGTCTTGGCGTTGGCAGCCCTCGAGTGTAGAGTCAACGATCTTAAAGGTTTATCACCCGCTGACGTGTTTCAGTTTGTTCGTTCCTTTGTGTCCGCTGTTTTTTTTCTGTTTCCTGTCGTTGCCGAAATTAATATATTTACCTATCGTTTTCGTTTATCTTTTCTTCGCGATCTCTTTGTCTCATTTCTTGATCTCATCTCCGGTTGTACGCCTTATGTGCAATTCATTCAAGTATTCCGGCTTTCAAATGCATGCGTCGTGTTTGATAGGTGATCTTGTGCCAAACAATTGGGCAGGAGGACGTACTGGGGACAGATTGAGCAAATGTTACCTTAGCTCAAACTAAACTCACCGAAAAGTCTTGAAGAAAAGCATCCTTTTGTCTCGGTTTGATGCCGGCATGCTATGGGAACACTGCTGTGGCGATTTTTCAAGGGTAAAATATAGTTCACAATCCTTTTTTTCTCGTTCTGAAGCAGTTGAAATGAAGCAGTCGAAGTAGTAGGTGCTCCTCTTTCGCGGTTTTATTCTTCATTATCACGAGGAAGAACACAAAAAAACCTTACTGGTATACCACATTCTAAGGCATGTATATACATGCATGCAAGAACGTGTGCTCCTCACCCCCCTTCCACACACACACACACACACACACACACACATGCAAGTACGCACGCACGCACACATCCATAATGAATGAACTAGGGCATATACAAATCATGCAGTTTTATTTTCACAACCAGACCAGGCACATGCACACAATGCGATTTTCCCAACTTTCCCTTCACAGTACAATCTAAGTACAGCGTATCCAGTCATTGGTGTATTTGCATCTGTCAAAGTCATATGCTTGCACAGAGGATAAAGACAAAAGGAATTTGAAATAAGCCAGCTGCCTGGTGCACTGTCCACAAAAGCAAAAAAAGAAATGTCAGACTTGATGGAAAGTTGAGAGAAGGAAGAGTGGGAAGGAGAGAGAGAGAGAGAGAGAGAGAAAGAGAGAGAGAGAGGGGGGGGGGAGAGGGAGTGGAGAAGAGAGAGAAAGGATAGAGGGAGAGAGATATACACAAAGCAAAGGAGAATAACATTCAAAGTTTGACCCCATCATTCGCAGCATGGGGCTATGCAAAGACAGGAGAAAAGACAAAGCGAAATGATTGTAAAGCCAGATTGGCCAAGAAAAAAAAGGATGTATCTTTTCATAATACAAGCTTAAGCGCAGCAGTCACATGAACAGAAACATTCGCTGGAATTTACACGTGTGTGTATGAGCGATTGTCATTCATTGTTTTGTAAGTGAAGACAAACATTGAGAGCGGAAGATAAGAACAAAAAGGAAGTGGATTAGCAGAGCTCGATGAAATGATATGCAAGCAGATGGAGAAAGCATCAGGCAGGGACTGACTGACTGACTAAGAAAGACACTGAAGAAAAGGAGGAGAAAATGTCACAGGACCCCCACATGCGTACATACACATGTGAGTGTGTGTGTGTGTGTGTGTGTGTGTGTGTGTGTGTGTGTGTGTGTGTGTGTGTGTGTGTGTGTACAAAGAAGTGTGTGCATCCATGGATGATAGAGACATTGACAAAAAAGGGTGAACATACAAGTGATTATACAGAAACCGAGAGGAAGAGAGACGGATGAAGAGAGACAGAGAGGAAGAGACACAGATATATGGACAGTGACAAGAAGGAGGACAATAAAACTAAGAAAGTGTGTCACTGGAGAAAATGTAGCTAAAGTGGGTGCGGAGGTGATAGAAGATTGTGGCCAAGTTTGTTTGGTTGAAAAGCATGGGAGCAACACAAATAAGAAGGCTGGAGAAGGGGCACTACCTTCCATCAGACGTCCATGCTCGGGTGCTGCCAAACTCCCACACTCGCCTCTCTCAGAAAGCGTTGATTCGTGCCTTGACAAACTCCAAGTGACGTCGGAAATCGTCTGGTACATCCCACACTGTCAGATGTGCACTGTCTCTCACGTCCGATGAACAAGGGAGAGAGTCTTTGTACACAGTATGGTTGGCTGGTTGAGAGTGAAGAGAGCAGCTTGGAATCTCCAACAGTTTCGTCCTTAACCCAAACTCACCCCGCTGGCAGTGCAATGAGCTGTGTGCGCCAAATGTCCAAACGCGGAAGATCTTTCTGTTACCATCTGCACTGCCTGGGAGAATGATTGGCTGCATGCCCAAGATAGGTCCGTGATGTGCTTGGAAGGAGGTGATGAAGTCTGGAGACTCCTGGTCATTGAAGACAAGGATGTTGCCAGTGTTTGTGGCTACCCACAAAACGTTGTTCACTGGACATAGTCTGGTAATCGTCTGTCCTGGTTTCAAGACTTTAATCCTGGTGAGTTGCACATCAAACTCGGCATGCTGTGACTGCATATTGGCTGGTGGAGACATCATGAAGAGATGATCATCACTGCATGCCCAAATCATGTCACTGTCCTCAATCGACGACTTGGCCAGATGGTGAATGACCGGGCCTGCTTCAATAACCTCGTGTTGGTTTCGAGGCTTGGCAATACAATCCGGGAAAAGGCCTGTGAGATCATCATCTAGTTTGTAAAAGCCAATGGCA
>JAOWAR010132526.1:0-11842 GCA_028571005.1 Clathrina lutea | reverse complement strand
CTCCTCCCTCTCTCTCTCTCTCTCTCTCTCTCTCTCTCTCTCCTCTCTCTCTCTCTCTCTCTCTCTCTCTCTCTTTCTCTCTATCTCTCTTTCTCTCTCTTTCTAGTCGGATTTGCAATCTAGTGTCCGTAGAGCTTCAAGTCATTTTCTCCTGTAACAGACACAACTACACATACTAGTACATTAATATTTCACAATGCTTCAACAGCCAGGTTTCGATGAAACAGTCGATTGACTTACCGGTGGGAAACCCTCTCTTGTTCAAGACAAAGCGTTTTTCAACCTTCTTCTTAGGAGAGACAGTTCCTTCCTGCAAGTCCACAGAGGAAAAAAGGTACAACATATCTCTGTACCGCTCCGTTTGCCGTCGGTCCAGACTGGCACTGCCAAGCTTCACCCGTTCACTGCCATAGGGCGTCTATGCGTCTCACCTTCATCGAAATGTGCGTTTGTAAGCATGGCGACCGATACGTTCTTACATGCTGTGTGAACCTGTATTACCAGGAAAACATGACGAAACCTCTTCCTCTCGCTGCAATGACCGATTTCTCTAGAAAGTAGCTTCGTGAGGTTTTCATTGAAAATGGCGGGAAATGACTTTATTGTTGAATTGACAGCCAATCATTGCGTGAGTTGCCGACTGGCTCTGGAAGCTTGGGATTGAATGATAGCTCTACCCAGAAGATCTGTGGCTCATCTGGCAAAAAAGTGATCTGTTGAATCGGACAAGAAGGGAGATGATGGGAAGAGAGACGGAGAGCCAACGTGCGCAGTCCAGCCTTCATCGGAAGGAGAAACGAGCACGTGAACGGATCGCTCTGTAGGAAATTTTATTTAATTCTTCTTTTGTCAACATTCTCGTTTTTGTTTCACTTGCTGTTATCATTGAAATGAGAAGAAGTTCTGAGGCACAGTGTTCAGAATGTCTGAAGAATAAACCACTGGCTTCCAGGGGGATTTTGACGACCTTTGGAGAGTACATGACCAACAGGGAATGGGGTAAATACCTGGCCAAGTGGCCGTGGCCCACGGCGATTCAGCGGACTACCCCTACACATACATCAGGGGCGGTTGGCGCCAGTCGAAACTTGGGTTTATTCGCTTTAGATTTTTTTCTCTCCTCTGAATCACGACCTGGCGGAATGAACGATGGTGTCAAGCCTAGAGGCAGTATGAATGTACCGGTATGTGACAAAACTGTGAGTGGCCTCGCGACAGAAATAGCGCTGCGGTCATTTCTTTTTTCCTTGCTTTAAGCGACATAAACGGCGATTGCATACTTCACGGACCTCGCCGGGCGCGTAGCTTAAAACGCCGCCTCTAAATGCTGGAATTGAACCGTGGCGATGTCAGGCAAGGTGTTACAGTCTTGTGGTTGTTTCTGTAGGCGAGAAAATCGGGTATCTCTTTCACTCTTCGACCGCCATAGGTTAGCTTCCGACGAATCGAGGACGCTGTTTAAAAGATTGCCGTTTCTGTTCATCATTTTACGTTTGTACAAGTACAAGCGGGCAGAGATGAGCAGGGGACGGCGCTATCAGTTCATTCTGTCGTGCGCTGGTCGAGTGCCAACCGGAGGAAAGGAGGATGTTCGTTACATTCTGTGAGGGAGAGCGGCAGCGTCGGATACGTGAGTCTCGCCTGATCTTCGAGTTCGCAGAAAGTGGCATCTTTCCGACGACACTGATGTAATCGAGTGCGGAGTGGAGGAGGGAGAGCACGGTCCGCTACTTTTCTTTTTTAAAGAAGCGATGTTCGGTGAGAGCAGCCCCACCGTTGGTGTGTGCAGCTTTTCTTGCACGGCTGCTGCGAAGGATATGCTGCAACGTCTGTCATCAACGATGCACAATCCAGAAGGACGGCGCACAATTCGGCGGGGTAATGGATCATGTGTCTTTGGGCTTCGTAGTACCAGCATTCTGCAGTAAGTTTTGCTACTACCCCTCTCTCTCACTCTCCCTCTCATTCTCACTCTCTCTCTCTCTCTCACTCTCACTCTCTCTCTGTCACTCTGTCTCTCTTTTCTCCCTCTCCCTCCCGGCCCGTTCGCCATTTTCTTCGGCCACACTCTGGCTGCCAACGCGTGGCCTTTCATCACGCGCGCTCTATTTTTTTTCTAGCCCGCCGGTCAGCCCTTCACACCGCCCAGGCTGAATCGCAGTGGCCTACAAGCACACAAAGCGGAATCATACTCAGAAAGTGTTCGTTTTGGAGAAAGTTGGTGTCTTGTACCAACCTAGACATCTTAGCCATGCATTTCGCTTACCTCCCAAAACAGCCGAGCCACGTCTGCTTCATGGTATGGATAGGGAGGGCGATCTTTGCACCTGCGGAGGTTGTCTGAGCCGTCCAATGGCACAAGGTCCGAGAGCTCCTGCTCGTAGCGCTGGTAGGCCTGGCCACGCGAGCATCCGGCTAGCCTCTGACCCAGACATGAGCAGCGGGCCATAACCTCACACCGGAACCATGGCGATACCTCCTTGGCTAAAATCTTCAACTGCCTAAGTAGGCTTGAGAGAAGCTGCTTTGGGTGGCAAATGCGGCTCAGTGGCAGTGAGGCGTGCGCACAGTCTAGATCGACTTCTACGGCCATTTCTATAAAGCCCTCACGGTAGGTCAGGACCATCCAGCTGCAGTCATTGTACAAGATGTTCGCCGACGATCGAAAGAGCTTGCGAGGACGGTTGCCGAATTGTTGCAGCGCCCACACAACCAGCCGCCAGAAGACAGTTTTCGGGAGCAGCTTCTTCTCAGCCGGCCTGAATACCAGACACGGCATCCTCTGCACACGGCGTTGAATTGGAGAACAACCTTTCGCGGTTACCATGGACGGGACAACCAGGTCGCTCCAGTCCAAAAACGTATCGATGTGTGCATTCCTGTTGTACATGAGGCCGAGGCCCTCCATCCAGCTCAGGACAAATTTGAAGCCATCCACATCACCATCCTGGTAAAGTCTTGAACCAGACCACAGTCGCTGCACAAGTTCACCATGCAATATGCCTTTCCTGAAAACGTCATCATGGCATAAGGGTCCTTTCAGCTCTTCCAGACATGGGGTGAAGAAGATCGACATCGCCTTAACGAGCCATCCTACATCAAAAACGACACGGTCGTTCAGCCTGTCATCATCCTCACAGAAGAGAATGTAGCCTAGATGGTGATGGAAGCAAAGAACTTCTTTGGCTGTGTCGGCAGAGACGTCAGGGCACACCGTCATGACGACCTTCAAAGCATCCCCCAGAGAGAGAAGAGGTGTACTTGGGTACGCCGTGACCCACGCTCTCACTGCCAGTGTGAAAGGAAGCCATGCACGCGGGATAGGGAGGCCGGTGGTGCGGCCCCTGCAGATATACTGCATCACATCCCGGTGCAAGTCAACAAGACCCTCTGCTGCACTGCCATCCAGCGTTCCCAGGTCTGCGTCGCTCACAAATTCGACAGAGACGATCTTCTTTTCACAGGGCGTGCCCTTCATGTTGTACAGGATCTCATCTTCAAACTTGCTCTTGCTGCTCAGAGGCCCATCAGCGTGAGTTGCAGCAATCCACATTGGAGCGACTCCGCCGAAGGTAGCATAGGAGATTGCGGAGAGCCAGTTTCCAAGTTGGCAGAGGGTCGACAGATGGGGCTTCTCGGTACTCAAGCCCGGGTGATCCTCAGCATGGTGCCATCGCTGTGACTCATCCACAGTTGCAATGTAGCCGCAGGGCTTGCTTCCCATCAACACTTGTCGACACGCGGCGAAGGCCTCTTGATCTGCAAAATCCCACAAATCCATGAACGCCAGCTGACTGTCGTGAACCTTGTCCACGGCCTCCAAATGATGTGGCCAGCTCAGCTTCGTTAACAGTCTGTCAAGTGCAACCTCAGCACAACGAGCAACATCATCTTCATGTCGAACTGGGCCTGTATCTCCTGTTCCCCTTCCAAATGTGCCCTCACGTCCTCCTTGTCTTTCTTCTCTTCCTCTCTTATCTCCTCCTTCTTCCCTTCTTTCTCTATCTCTCCTTCTTTCACCTCCTTGCCATCGTCCGAATCTAATATCTTCGCCTTCTTCTCCTTCTCCTCCGTATTGTCTCTCTGTTCCTCCCTCTGTTCTCTCCTTCCCCGACAATCCACTTCCTTCTCGCACATCTCGACCTCCTCGTCCTACTCCTTCTGTTTCGGCCAGTTCTAGAGTGTGCATGTGAGCCAAACCTCTGCGCCGACGAACATCGTCTTCCATCCACTTGACCTCGTCGCTGGCCTTGTCGGTGATGCTGATCCCTCTTGTCAGCTCAACAGGAGCCATGGTGCTCTCTCCTTCCCAGTTGGGTGCTTGTCCGAGGAGAAAGCGGCGAAGGTTTTGCTTGTCCAAGCGGTTAGAACCGCACAGGAAGAGGTGCATGAACGGCACAGTAACACCTCCACCTTTCTTCAGTGCGTCTTGCCACGCCTCCTTTGCAGTCTCAGTCAGGCCATCCGCTGCCACACAAAACACACACAGACACACACACACACAGACACACACACTCACACACACACACACACACACACGTACACACGCACACACACAAAATGGGAAGCAAACATAACATAAGGTTGAAGTAGTGAATCTCTTAAAGATTGAGACGAGATGGCATGGACATCGATGTAAAACAAACTACTTTTGCAACACACTGGGTAATCTGAGAATGTATAGCTCGTGTCAATGAAATCCACCCTTATTAATTATTCAAGTTATATTTTCACGCTGATAACGGCCAGGTCACGCGGCAGTTGCAGCCAGCCAATGCAGCCTTCCAAGGCAAAGGGCCTGGCTGGGACTGCCATGCTCCCTAGCCCAATTTTGCTGCCACTTTTACAATGAATAAGGGCGGATTTCATCTATGCGAGCTGTACACAGTGGCCAGTCAACGGTCATGACCGTTCTTTTTGTTGTTGTTATCGGATACCCATTCCTTATGGGAAAGCTGTGTATATGTAGGCATTCTCTGACAAGACCAATTTATTATCATTACATGTGCAAATAATCTGGGTACAAGGCCACTCAATTCTTCCCTTTGCAACAATGTAAATAACTAAAATGTCTCCACAACTTGTCAACGTTCAATATCTGGCATCAAATTTGCGCTGCAAAGTACACGCCATTAGCACATAGCAATGGGGACTCGTGTGGGCAGCTGCGCTCGGGAGCATACAACAATGATTTAATGATATTGTGAAATGATGTAATAAAGATGTAACAAAAATATTTCGATTTTTGGCTTGATTTCACTTGATTTGACAGCACGCACAGACAAAATAGTAACCACCAGCCAAAAACACAGAATTAATCATGAAAACTGACACACTCTTTAATATCGTGTGATATCGGTGAATTGAACTTGAAATTACTCGATGGATGTTGTTCCGAGCATGCGCGCGCCCAAAACATTCTGCCGTGCCAACTGATCCTTCTTGTTTCAAAGGCAATTTCATGCGATATCACATGATAGGAACAATGTATGAATTTAAAAGTTTATATCTTGGCCAGGGTACTACAACAATGCATTAGTCGATATGTGCCCACGTGTTAAGGTAAATCATGTACTGCCGCACCATACATCATAGCGGATGCTCAGCAGCTCATACAACATAAATGGCGGCCTGTGCTTCCTCGTAGATCTACTAGTGCTTAATCCAGCAAACAAAACGGCGAAGGTGTGAAAGAAAACGCTGGCCTGTCCAGTTACATTTATATCGCTTGCGACTATGGAACCACGCCTCTTCGTTAAAGGGAAGGTGATGAAGAAGGAAGCTTGTTCTCTTGAGTATTGTCAAATTTGTAATATTTGCTTGTCTGATGAAGAGGTAGGATGCTTTATTCATAATGTCAAGACTTAAGGGCTAAGCATAGTACCATAGAGGTTTTGCTGTCCATTTTTGCTCAGGCAAAACTTTGTCATGGTACCAATAGAGAATTGAAGAAGGCTTTGCCAAGCCTTCGTGTGATGAGGTCGCTGCTCTTTGACATTGCTTGCAGGCCATGCGTAGACGGTGTTACAATGTACATTGGGGCAAACGTCAAACGAAAAAAGAAAGATGTGGCCTTTCTTCCTACCATTTAATTTGACTGAACAGAAGGAAGTCATCTCATGGCTCATCTCCGGTTTTTTCTTGTTTTTTTTGTCGATTGGACAGCTCAAATAAAAGGAAGACTACCTGAAGGTAGAATGAAGCCTTTATTCCCTTTCTCTCTGCATCCATGGTATATCTCGTGGCCCTCAGCCAACACAGCCTTTTCAATGTTGGTGATTGCAGCCTATTCACAGTGAGGAGTTGGTCTTGTTTGCTTTAGGATTGCGTTGCATAAGTGAAAAGGCGTATTGATGTTGGAAAGTGCTGCAGGGTACAGAGAAAAGAACACACTTGGGCAGATAACGTCTGTATCTCACCAACCTGCATGGCTGAGAACGCCTGGACAAAGTTCACGAATAGCCTCTTGGAAAACGCTGACAGTTTCGGGCGATCTTTTCAGGAGGGAGTCAAGGAGTGCACACACTTGGTCGCTCGCATCTTTCGCGGAAGCAATCTGCTGGTAGCCTTCGCTCAGGGGGTCATACAGATGGCGCTGAATAAGTCTGTCCAGGATTGAAGAGACGGGTATCATGGCGTCGACGAATGTATCGTAGAACGCGTGAAGCCACGTGTACAACTTTCCGGCAGCCAATGTTGGTCTGTTTACATGGGCACCTGATGATGATAATGAAATGATGACAATGGAGAAAGAATTATCAATTGAGCAATGGATTAATAACAAAGGAATGAGGAATGATTTACAACCCGACTTTGCGAACGAAGCATACGCAAACTGGTTAGTCAATCTATAGTCAAAATAATGTTGTGAGTATAAAGATAAAGTAAAAAAGTTATATAATATTCAGCTTACCACAGTCAGAATTGGAGCTCGATGTTGCAGGTGAGACATCTGAAGTTACACAAACAACAATTGATTAGAAAATTCAAGACAGTGCTGAAGAAACTCAGCTTGCACAAGGTCTAAGTATGACAATCAGATTTTCAGAGACGGCGTGAATCCTCAGTACGTCCTCCACCCGGAACACATAGCTTTAATAATAGGACGCATTTTCTAGAATTTGATAACGCAAGGAGAAGATAAAAAAAAGAGCCTGGCCCACAGGACTTTTGGGATTTTTCAACACGCTACTTTGCAATGGTTCCTATAGAGGTTATATTCGAATCATGACAGTTTGATCTGGATGGCTTGCCAATAAATCAAAAGTTCAGCCACCTTAAAGATCAGGCCTGTCTAAGGGTGTCCAGCTTCCTCAACCTTTCCTTTCGGATGGGAAACATGTTCTCATCCCCGCATCTATGATTCGGGCATAATAAAAGACACTCAGCACTCTTTCAATAGTAAAGCTTTGTTCTTCCTCATATGTTGAGAATCATGCAACAAGATTGACAGAGAATAGCAATAGGATAGTTGCCAATGATCACAGAATCTGGAGAGCGTTAACCCTTTAAGCGCCATACATGCAAATATCGTCGATATATCGACGATGGAATAAAACAGCTGTATTTAGATCGCTACTGCGATTTTTTGATATCTGATGACGTGTAGAGATAGCTCAATAAAATGGCTACCGGTCACGATGTAGTTTCAGTAGGGTTGTCATTCGAAAATTTTGAGAAAGGAAGGCTTGAAGTTGTTTGTTCAGCGCTCGCGCGCAGCGTTCGATCTCGTCAGTTGATGCTTGTCATGGATGCCGCCCAAGTGCTGGATTTTTTTTTGTTTGGATGATAACGAGCCTCCACCATCGTCCAGCGACAGTGATGAGTCCGACGATGCGTCTGGCGATGAGATCGACATGATGGCGAGCGAGTCGGAGGAGGAAGTTGACGAAGAAGACCTTTACAGTGAAGCTGAGCCGAGTCTCCATGGAGATGAATCAGACGGCGAAGACGGTCTCGTCGGCCCTGCTGGAAGACGGAATGGAGCTGCCTGCGGCGGAGGATGAGGTGAACGCGGAGGAATCCTAGGCAGAGGACGAGGACGAGGAAGAGGCCGTGATGTGGGCCCTGCACAAGGGCAAAATGCACCTGGACGAGGACGAGGACGAGGACAAGGACGTGGAAGGGGACACGGTCGAGGACGCGGTCGAGGGAGAGGTGCGGGAGCTGCTGGAGATGTGTTCGGTCTGAACGTGCATGCCTGGAAGAACGAGGATGAAGCTGGTCTTGGACAAAAACCTTCCTTCAATCCTGAGCGAGAGCCTGGAGCAGACTTTCCTCCAGAATTTCAAGCAACCAAGGAGATGGATTTTTGAAGCTTTTTTTTTTTATACAGAAGTCATTGTTGCGCTCATCATGCAATTTACATGCCTGGCAGCAGATTCCACATCACCCACACTATGGTGATAAACATGGTGCTTAGCAGAAACTACTCCTCACGAATTATTGCGCCTTTTTGCCTTGATCTGAAGAGAAACTGTGTGCACTGCTATCAGGAAAATCGTACTGAGCGCAACTGCGGTATTCACTGCACCACATGCGGAGTGTACCTGCTTGTCGCTCGCCATAACTGTTTCAGGGACTATCATAATCTTCATCACAATCTGTTAGATTAGTTGTGTTATGTCCACTTTTGCTGACACTCACCTTCATTGTTAGCAGCCTATCTTTGCTTGTAAAACTATTGACGAGATCATTTTCGAACTTTCCCCTATCTTTAGAGGGGCAGAATTACAAGATTTCGTTGTTACAGCTCTCTAGAAGTGTGTTTTTTGGATTCAGCAAGGCAAAACCTTTCCAAAAATGTCCAGGTGCGCACACAAAATGTGAATGCTTTTCGTGTTATTTTGAATTAACCGCCGAGGGACATGTCTACATACAAATGGCCTGGCTGGTAAAGGGTTAATGATCCTTTTTTTGTCTAATCATCAGTCTCGCTCCGCAGTGAGCCTATACTTACAATTCTAGGAAGTATTAGTCATCCATGACATCATTCGAATCACCCATGACATCATTTGAGTCACCCATGGCATGATTGGAGTCACCCATGACATCATTGGAGTCACCCATAACATCATTGCCCCTATGTGGAAGTAGTCTGCTGATTTTAAGTTTTCAAACAAGAAAGCTCCATACTTGTCTCTCGTCAAGATTTAAATTTAGTCATGTGACGCCTGCATTGAGCGAAAAGTCTGAACATTTCTAGGTATGAACCATCGCAAACTATAGCACACAATGAAAATTGCTTGTGTATGTCAGGAAAGGGGGAATTTTATTCCAGGGTGATTTTCCCATGTTCGAAACAGATTGTGAAGTGTAACACTGATCATAAACTCACTGTTTTGGCAGCAGTATAAAATGTCATATTGATCATAAACTCACTGTTTTCAGCAACAGTGTAAAGTGTGATATTGATCATGAACTCACTGTTTTCAGCAACAGTGTAAAGTGTAACACTGATCATGAACTCACTGTTTTCCGCGACAGTGTAAAGTGTAGTATTGATCATGAACTCACTGTTTTCAGCAACAGTATAAAGTGTAATGTTGATCATAAACTCGCTGTTGTCAGTAATACTGTGCGAAAGTATAGTGTGACTGGCTACGGTATAGCTTGATGCTTATTTTGTCGAAAGCGAAGTGCTTGAAAGATGGCATCCACTCAGTCGGAAGTGCTGACGCCAGGTATTTTCATTTCTTCACACTGCTTTCGTGGAATAGTCAAAGGAAGAAGTCATGTATCTTTCCTTCTTGTTATCAGTTGATTCTTGCCATGCGAAGTGTTTCTGATTCAACCCGTGTGCTTCTCGTTACTGTTTTTTTTTTTTCCACAGTTTATTGCCAGACAAGGAAATCCCAACACCGGGGAAGGAGATGGAGATGTGCAGCTCCCTGGCTGAAATGGTGCGATGGGCAGACAAGTCGATCTTGCGACGCCTGGGCCTCGATCGAGCGACGATGGAGCAGTATGTTGCCACCCTACGTAGCCAGCTCGTTGTGAGTCGTTGGTTATCGTTGCAGCACGTGTATGGCTGATGTGTTTGGTGATTTATTTTGAGGTGTTGTCTCTGATGGCATTTTACAGCACGAATGGTAGGGGAGAGTAGGGGGAACCTGAGAGATGACGTTTGACGAGTCTCAGAGCGCAGTGTGAGGAACGTCAACCTGCTCTTACAAGCATCTCCAGCTTTAATCTACGAAAGGTCTTAATGCAGACTGTACGCCAAGTTTCACCATTGTGAAATCCTGCACTTAAGCCCACCCTTGGCCTCCGTCAGTCATTCGCACGCTCACAACCCCCAACTTCCCCTACCCAGCAGCAGGCCAAAGTTGCATGTGTACGTTTCGTATGTGTAGGGAAGCATTGATCACTTCGTCATACAAGTATTGTCTCTGTGTATGGTGTTGCATTGATCACGTCGTCATACAAGTCTTGTCTCTGTGTACGGTGTTGCATTGATCACGTCGTCATACAAGTTTTGTCTCTGTGTACGGTGTTGCATTGATCACGTCGTCATACAAGTCTTGTCTCTGTGTATAGTGTTGCATTGATCACGTCATCATACAAGTCTTGTCTCTGTGTATAGTGTTGCATTGATCACTTCGTCATGCAAGTCTTCTCTCTGTGTGTAGTGTTGCATTGATCACGTCAACATACAAGTCTTGTGTCTGTGTATAGTGTTGCATTGATCACGTCGTCATACAAGTCTTGTCTCTGTGTATAGAGTTGCATTGATCACTTCGTCATACAAGTCTTGTCTCTGTGCATAGTGTAGCATTGATCACTTGGTCATACAAGTCTTGTCTCTGTGTATAGTGTTGCATTGATCACTTCGTCATTCACAAGTCTTGTCTCTGTGTATAGTGTTGCATTGATCACGTGGTCATACAAGTCTTGTCTCTGTGTATAGTGTTGGATTGATCACTTTGTCACACAACTCTTGTCTCTGTGTATAGTGTTGCATTGATCACGTCGTCTTACAAGTCTTGTCTCTGTGTGTAGTGTTGCATTGATCACGTCGTCATACAAGTCTTGTCTCTGTGTATAGTGTTGCATTGATCACTTCGTCATACAAGTCTTCTCTCTTTGTGTAGTGTTGCATTGATCACGTCGTCATACGAGTCTTGTCTCTGTGTATAGTGTTGCATTGTTCACGTCGTCATACAAGTCTTGTCTCTGTGTATAGTGTTGCATTGATCACGTCGTCATACAAGTCTCTTCTCTGTGTATAGTGTTGCATTGATCACTTCTTCATACAACGCGTGTCTCTGTGTGTGGTGTTTGCTTTTTGCTGGTACACACTTTCACGTGTGTGATTTGTGGCTCACCCCATTTCATTTTATTCCAATTTTTCTTTTCGTTCCTCTTTTTTTTTTCTTTTGGGTTTTCTCCTTGACTGCTTTTGAGGTACTTTCTAGTCGTATGCAAGCCTCCACCCCACCCTATCCCACCCCGCGCGAAAGGGTTGGCGAGTGACTGTAAGATGTGGGCATGATGATCTTGTAATCGTCAAAGCCTTTGCTGGGCCAAAGCATCGTGAGAAAAATGCTTGGTCCTGATCCGTGTCTCGAGCTGTGGGATGTTATGATAGTGTGTTGATGCTCCACCTCTCGCTTTCTCTCTCTCTCTCCCCCCTCTCTCTCTCTGTCTCTCTCTCTGTCTCTCTCTCTCTCTCTCTCTCTCTCTCTTCATCTCTCTATCTACCTATCTGTGTCTCTATTTCTCTCTATCTCTCTCTTTCTGTCCATCTCTTTCTGTCCATCTCTGTCTCTGTTTCTCTCTTTCTCTTCGTCTCTCTCTCTCTCTCTCTCTCTCTCTCTCTTCTCTCTACTCCCTCTCTCTC
>JAOWAR010132304.1:0-11847 GCA_028571005.1 Clathrina lutea | reverse complement strand
GAGTGGTGGGGGTGTGGGGGGGGGGGGTGGGGGGGGGGGGGGGGGGGGGGGGGGGGGGGGGGGGGGGACGGGAGAGGAGGTGGGGGGGGGAGTGAGGCGTGGGGATTCGAACGGAATCATCCTGGCGCATGGAAAATAGTTTGGTGGCATGCTAATTCGGTACAAAAAATGTTGTACACCACCAGTCATCAATTGCAAGTCATGGTACATATCTGACACACTCCCGGCTTTTTTGGCTGGTCAAATCCATGATTCCATCTTTCTCTCTTCTCGAACTTCAATAAAAAGTTATCTTCTCACTAAATGGACTCTTACTAAGGGTTTTGATATCACAAAGAAGAATGAGAGCCGAGGTGAACACATCAGCGTTCGAAAAGGTTATCATTTGGCAACCATGAGGCTTGAGAAAGTTGGTTTGTACAGCAGATTTGCCGAGTTCAAAAACTTTCTGCTGGTCGATGGAAAACAGGCATAGGATCCGTTCTGCATATCATGGATGATGGAGGTATAGACAAATCAACAGAATGGTGACAGGCAGCTAGCTGGCCGCAAGACATGTAATGAGGAGCAATAATGTGATGTGGGTTAGAACTGTCGACCTGCTCTGCCCTTCGTAGACCACCAATGAGGAGCAATGATGTGATGTGGGTTAGAACCGTCGACCTGCTCTGCCCTTCGTAGACCACCATCTACAAGCAGGCCAGGGAAGCGCTTTACAATGACCTGCTCAACATCAATAAGAGAAAGCATCATGCAGCTAAGAAAGAACAGGATAGAGTGCCCTGAGGTTTAGGCACATCGCATTGGTTTTCTTGACATTGACCTTAGCCAGGCCATGATTAGAAGGCCAAAATGTGAGTAGTTTGAAGTTGTGGCCGTAACCCGAGTAGGTTGGTGGTTGTGGTTGACAAGGTTCAAATGTTGCAGTACACCTGTTGGTGTCAGGGGCCAGAGCAGAACACATGAAGAGGAGGGCCCAGGGATGTGACTCAGAGTAAGGACCCAGGGGTGACTCTGCCTGTCACTCAGGGTAAGACCCATGCACTGGCCATTGCACCACACAATTAAGCTGCTCAGGGTTTGAACAAAGATTTCTTCAGATCTAGACTGCCGGCATTCAGTTCTTGCTCGATTTTCTGTTGCTTGAAGAACAAAGAAGGGTGACAACAAAGAACAACTGCAGGCGGAAATAAAGGAAGAACAGACTGTCACAGGTCCAATACCTGAGCCCGTCCACTTGCTTGCCAAATCCACGAGGCGAAGGCGGAATTCTCGGAGGCTTTCCTCCTGGTCTCTTCGGGCTTTCCGGGTATGGGGTATGTTTCTGGGGTGATGGCGTGATGCCATAGAATACCTTCTTTCACCGCCTTGTAATACCTTGCTGTTTGGGCATCAAGGGCGGCGTATGCTTTCTGGGCTTTTCCAGAGAGTTGTGGTGCCAGGTGGAGCGTCCAATATTCCTTTGGCACGCGGGACCTGGCCATCAGACGCTCGAATGTAACGAGGTAGGCCTCGATGTCATCCTTCTCGGTCAGTCGGTTGAGTTTTGGGCGAATAGTGGCTGGCTGTTCTTCACGCCGGGTGGCCAGCCGCTCCAGGAGTTCTTGTTGACGTAATTGGTCTTCTCAGTGTTGTTGGAACTGCTGTTGTTGGAGTGCCTGTTGGCGTAACTGGTCCTCTCGTTGCTGCTGAAACTGCTGCTGTTGTTGTTGCTGCTGGACTTAATGAGGGCTGAAATGAGCGCTGTCAGTTCTTGAAGTGTAGGTTGTGTTGCTGGCGAGGGGCGAGTACCATTCCCAGGCGACGGCTGAGTGTCCATCTCCGTCATAGTAGGTCCTGGGAGATCGGCCTCGAGCGTTGTATCTTCCTGCCTTTCCACAGTAGCACTTTCCACTGGGGATTCCATATTCTGCAAGTAGGGACGACCAGAGTGGGTCGACACAGGTCCTGTCGATGACCTTATCGAACGAAAAAACTTCTGACACCAAATGTTACAGGTCCAATACCTGACCCATGTTCCCAACATACACACGCTCGGAAATTCTCTTCCAAAAAGTTTATTCCAGCGACCTCGATACAATTTTCTCACAAAAACTGAACTGGACTCTCTTCTACAATCAGTCTTATCTTTTTATTGAGGTGTCTGCCCGTTCTAGAACATACCCGAGGGCCGGTGTACACGGCAGCATGGAGTGTTCTAGAACTAGGATCGACATGGCACAACAAAA
Source organism: Clathrina lutea (assembly GCA_028571005.1). Taxonomy (NCBI): domain Eukaryota; kingdom Metazoa; phylum Porifera; class Calcarea; order Clathrinida; family Clathrinidae; genus Clathrina; species Clathrina lutea. The sequence goes on along the minus strand of JAOWAR010132304.1, from coordinate 9,619 downwards.
GAATTATCGAGAAGTACCGTGAGAGAAATCAAGAAGATACAGGTGAAAACAAGGTGTGCTGTGAACAGTTCTGGTGGCTTCTCACACAGACTTTTTTTAAAAATTTTGCGTTGAAAAGACAGTCAGCAGTCAGTCACTATTGAAAAAAGAAGAAGAAGAAGAAGAAGAAGAAGAAGAAGAAGAAGAAGAAGAAGAAGAAGAAGAAGAAGACCAGGAGCACCTCGCCAAGGGGTTTTCTTATGGATGTGTTTTCTACGCATCATTGTTACAGTTCGGATATGTTGAGATGTTCCTGGAAAATGATATCCTGAGGTGCACTGACAAGAAAAAGCAGGTCTCAAGAGAGAAAGTATAGGCAAAATGTTCCTTTAGAAACGTGTCATTGACTGCTAGTAACACTATCCTCATTTCAGAGAGGAAAGCACCTTTTATGTCCATCTCCATGATGTGCTGAAAGACATCTCCAACCAAAACACAAGTTAAAGTTTGGCTTATCCAAGCCTGAGTATGATGTCTCATGCACACAAATCTCAGCTGGCCTGTGAGTAATCTCTTGCAACATCATCGCATGACCAGACTGATCCTTGTTTTTGTTTTCACCCATATGTATGTTTTCTTTTAAAAAATGCAGAGGGTTCCCAACACGTTACTTTGCAAGGAAATTCGGACCTCACAAGTCTATCTAGGGTGGAAAGTTTCTTTAAAAAACCCCGAGTTATTTTTTCGGCCCAAATTCTTTTAAATGCATGACATACATTGCTATCTACTACAAATATTCCTTGCATCGTAAGTTTTTGCTTGAATGGAGTCAAAAGTTCTTGCCAAGTTGCTGCAAATGAGCACTGCACGTCAGGACTTCACTGTCACCAGACCACCCCATTTTGCGCACACAATTGAGAAACAAGTCTTGAGCTTGAACAAGAAAGTGCCAGAACTTTCTACCAACTGCATATGGTGGTTGTATTATATATATATAAATAAAAGCGGGCAGAGAGGACCAGTTCTGGACTCTAGAACCAATGACTTTAGTTCTACTATAAACATGGCAGAGAGCAAGAAAAATTGAGATACGATTGCATTCCAGCTTAGCTTCAGTATGATACTGAAGGTAAGCTAGGTCACAGAAGACAGCCAGATTTAATACCAAATGGCGGTAAATAGTAGAACTGTTTGCACTGTTTGCTGTGATAAATTCTTGGCTATATACAGCAATGCAGCTGGCCTTCCAATCAGCTCAGAAGCAAAAAAATTCAGCTTGAGTAGGGCATATTCAGAAATAAAGTGCTGCGCATAGAAGCAAATTTACAATATATACAGTTTTTCGGCCACAGAAGAGATGTTATGGTGATGTTTTCGGCGGTCTTGCCATCACCCCGGCCGCCATAAATTCATAGCTTTCGTCTGCCTCATCACATTGAACTGCCGTGAAGAGATAGTCTCCACCATCATTTTCATCCAGCGGGCTGTGCAACTGATGCGAGCCCTGTGACACATGCGAACTCACGCTTGTTCTCGAGCCCATGCTCGTCTGTGACTGTCGCATTAGTCTGCCTGCGATTGGAATTGGGTGAGAGCTGACCATGTTTGCTGGCACAGGTGTTGGAGGATAGCTGTAGTTATCCGAGGGACCGCAGGATTGCGATACTCCATGCCAACCAGAAGAAGAACTCATCGACCTCTGCAACTGCGGCGGTCCACCACGTGTGCCAGGAGGATAGTCATAGTTTGACGAGCGTGGTGGGGGTGGATAGTCATAATTTGTACGTGTTGGCGTCGACATTCCACGAGACGGAGGATAGTCGTAGTTGGCACTCGGAGCGAAGTCTTGACGACGTGCTGGGATCGAGACTGAACGCTGCAGTGTTGGTCGTGGCATCGAGTAGGCACCTTGGGGCAAAGAGTGTTGAGAAACTGCTACCATGGTCACAGAGCCAGGTGGAACAGCATAGTACATTGGGCGTGAATACCGCCTGGTGGTAGCTGTGACTTCTGGTACCTGAATGAATGTTGTGCCTTCAATAGGAATTGTTGCTGAAACATTCAGAGGTCCTGTTGGCTTCTGAGAACGGTCGATTGGAGGTGCATCTGGGTCAGCAGCCACCTCCAGGCTAGAACGAGGTTTTTTGCTTCGGTCGACTTGAGGTGGCTTGAAGCTATCAGCAGTCAAGGTGGCATAGCCCTCTGAGTCGGGGCGCTGCTCAGGCAATGACTTTGGTGGTCGGGCAGGAGGACTGCTTGCATCAAGTCCAAAACTGTCAGATAGTCGATGCCGCTGGTGAGACTGGCTTCCAGGAATGCTGATCGGTGCTGAGCTCTCTGAGGGCTTCCTGGAGTTCTGAGGACTCTCTGCAATGCTGCATGACTCGGCATTAGTTGCTTTCTCAAATTTGTTCTCCTCAGCAGACGGCAAAGAATTGCTTTCATCAGGTGAATTTTTTGAACTTAAATAACCAGAGTCTGAGGATGGGTGGTCACTTGGAGTGAATGCGCTTGGCAACGTCACTAACTCTGGATCAATGTTGGTGTCCGGACTTTCACTGCTTGCTGTATCTTTCTCTGTCAGCTCAGGCTCACACGGACCAGTCAAGGGAGGAGACTGTCTACGACCCGAGCGAATAGCTGGCATGGTGGACCGGCGAACCAAACCACTGCTGGGTCGACTTTTCTCAACCTGCATGTTGAGTGTTGCAGACCGAGCCGCTGCAAAAAGAATAAGCACAGCAGAATTAATTTTGTTTAGAAGCCTTGATCCCTCAACCAGTGTTTCAGCGCACAAGAAATACTAAAAATAGATATTCCTTTTGATCTCAGTCAGTTGTTTGTCTCAAGAAATGAGCTCCAGTCAAATGTACTGCAAAGCTGGAATGGCGAACATGCAAGTTCAAAGTCAAGACACACACAAGAGAAAGAGCTAGGTCAAATAACCGAAACACCTCAATCTAGGCCACTAGCCTTCAGTGGATGTTTTCAGAGCTGGTCCAAGCTGATCAAACTGGGAAAGAGTGGGATTCTGGTTACATAGGCGGAACTACTTTGTTTTCTTTTCCGGATGTTCTCCTATCGCACTTCATTCCCATAGGGCGGACTTTCAGCGACGTCCCGACTTCCAGCAGCCAGACATGTACCGAAATCTGTTCCCTGCGTCTTGCCCCCTCCTTGCTTCTAAAGCTTTGATGCACCACGAGGAAATGAACGTGCCAGAGAAATCCGCGCAAATGGCTTTATGGTGACGTGCCACTTGCTCAGGGACCTGAATTCTCCGCAAATTAGTGGCAATTAGAGAAAGTTCGGTGAAACGCTTTCTGGGCATCACGCCAGTCCTTAGCGTTGATTCTGAAAAACACTCGGGATGACGTTGGAGCAGGAGAAAAAATTAACCCCGGCGACTCAGGAAGAAGCCAATGCGAAGCACTTTGCACCGCCTGACCAACAGCGGGACTACCCGGGTCACGCGGCCCATTTACCAAAAGGCTCATAAGCAAACCGCGCCCAAATTCGGTATACTCATACTGACAGCGCAGCTTGGCACACGGAGTGAGTAACCAGTAAGTAAGGATCATTTGGTGGCAACGCTTTTTTGTTCTCATATTCCAGAAAAGCTTCCGGCCCAATGGAAACTGGCGAACCGTTCAATGTTGCGCGCGGTAAGCAGTTCTTTTTTGCTGGGTTTCCTTACGGACTTCGTGGCGGCCAAACTTAGCCTGCTGGCTGGAGACTCCATCATAGACTCAGCCTTGTGTTCGTAAACAAAAAGATTTGTTTACCCCAACAGAAGAAAGTACGAACAAGTTCGAAGCCTATTCCAGGTTCAAAATGGAGAACTGGGGAGGAGAGAAAACTAACATTTTCATGGAATAGAGAAAAGACTGCCACTTACAGTTATCCGCTTCTTCGAGTGTAAACTGGCACTGCTCGCACAGGGCTTTCACCCAATCTTCCTCTTCCTTCTCCGAAGACGCGCTCAAGTAGTACGTTCTGGCTTTTGTAACCACGTCGAACACGTGCTTCCCCTTCTTCATGCGCAGCCCGGAGTCAACGCTTTCGCACTCATCCAAGTTTATAGTTCCTTTTGGCGCCTTCGCATTCTTATCCTTGTAGTACTCCAGCACGTTTGATTTCCGCAAAACAAACCAGCGCTTTTTCCAACTCTGAAAAGGAAAGAGTATCCATTGACGCACCAACTTACAGTAACCTCGAAATCAAGAGACTCTGTGAGCGCAGAGTACACTCAAATGCGCGCAATTTGCGGACGGTCGGCTCACCTTCACAGAAAAGCCTCCGTCAAGCGGCGGAGATTTCACCAGAAAGCCAGAAAAAATTACCTCGTCGTTTGCCATCTTTACCAAAGTTCAACACAAACGGTTCTCCAAAACCAACGAAGATTCGTCCAGCAACGAGGAGGAAGAAGAGGTGGCGTGATGAGAAGGAACAGAAGTCTTCCGAGGTCAAATCGGAGTGACGCAAAGGCTCAGTTGTGGCGGGAAAAACGAGGCTGGTCCGTTGCCCAATGCCGCGCTCAGTGAACCGCAAGTGTGGGATTCCGCCAAGCGCAGCAAGTGGCGCTACCCCCGTTCGGGGAACTGTGCCAACTGCCTGCAGCACAGCGTTGCCTCTTCCACGCGCAAGATGTGGCGCGGGAGCCGCTGCACGTCATGTGACCGCACACGTGAACCACACATGGCGCGGAAGCTTGCTGAGGCGATGCTGGCGGGCCCTTTACTTTTCCGCGGGCTTTAAACGCCCCCTATCCTCCCCAAAAGTGAGCTAAAATATACCAATGCGTCGAGTATATACGGTCCCTTTAATCGACGCACGAAACCTCTTCGTCAACAGGCAAAAGCACCTGGAAGTTCAAGGGCGAACAGTTCAAAATCTCCAGAGCGTTGTGATTGTTGCAAGAGACACTGCGCCAGTCTGTGCAAGATTGCGGCGGTATCTGATACATCGATACTTGTAAGTTGCCAACAGACTCCGCCACATTTTTATAATAGTTGGTAATTTATCTGCAACATTTTTGAAACATCCCCAATGGAGATTTCTTTCCTGGCAACCGTGATTCAAATGGCATCAGGCCAGTGCTTCGACTCTGAGTCGGCCTTCCCAAAATGTTCTGCAGCTTCCCCGCAGTGGTCGACGTGATGTCAAGCGCCGGGAGAAAGAAGCCTCGATCATGGTGATCAACCCGAAATAACGTGGCATGTCAAATCACCCCATGAACAGAACATAAGCGTATTTCCTTTCGTTACCAGACAGCCTGTCATGTCTGGGAGTACACTTTCCAAAGAGACCTTTTTTTGCAATAGTCAACATTGTGCCCAAGACAAAGCACTGGGAAGTAGCCGGAAGACCACAGGGGCCATTGTATTGAGTCTACGCCTTTGCACCCGCAGCGCTGCGTGTATCCAGCGAACGTGCTGCGTGTAACGTGGTACACGGGCAGATCTGCATAAACTAAGCCTGAATGGGAAACGATCTGGAAGCTCAATGGGCAGCCACGAGGCATTTCACCACGAGAAAAGTCTATCGACTTTCATCCACGAGGCGCATGAATGCCACCGACGGCCGGAGCTTGGGAATTCGAGTGCTTCCATTGTTTGGTCGTCGGCCTCTTGACCTGCGGAACTTCACGGCGCACCAGCATTCATTGAATACCACTTCGGTCGGCTAGGCGTAGGTGCACGGTCATGATTCGTCTCAGGGGAATTTAAACACGTGCTGCAGCTGTGGTTTGTGGCCTCTCGCTCAGTAGTCTATGTGGTGTGTTGTGGTGAGGTCAGCTCAGGCCGGAGTGACCATGGTAGACAGCGCAGAGCTGAGGAAGTTCAGGTCGTAGCGTCGCCTTCATGATCCACGATCGATATTCCTGACGCCACGCTGTTTCAAACGCGCCGAGGTCAACATGGCAACACCAACGCGATAGGACCGCTCACGCTCGTGGTCGATTGAGTCGGCACGAAGACCTTCGTCTCAACAAACCTGTTTCCACAAAGATCTCAGTCAGACTAATTGAGCAGGACTGAAATTAAATACGTACGTGCTCATGAGAACGGCGCCAGGCCTTTACCAGGCTTGGAGCGGGGACCAGATGATTATGCAAATGTCTGTGAAACGCCGTTACGGCCACCACGTGACTGAAGCAAGGAGAGTTAATGAGAGGCTTTTCCGATCAGGTGTACGACAACAGGGCCAAACCACAAGTATCTGAGAGCTTCAGGTTGGCTACCGGCAGCCAGACGAGCTGGATCCAATAACGTGGAATACCCAGCAGGGGGCAAAGATGAGACATCAAAGACATTTACATGTACAAGCAGAACCACTTCAGCTTGTCTGAAACTCACTCAATACATGTACAGTACGTGGTCATGATTCATAAAAAAGGACAATAATAAGTTTGCACTGAGGCTAGATGACGGCAAAACAAGGATATTTCCAGCACAGTATACTAGTGAGCCATCTCTTTTCAGCAGTGAAACTGACAATCAGCGGCTCTGTACCCACCAACATCCAAGGAGGTCTTCCGCATTATGGGGAAATTGATTAAAAGACAGGAGAGCTAGACCAATTACACGCATGACAAAGATTTCTTTTTGAAATAAATGAGCATTGCTGGCAACTTGTTGGCTGATGACTGAGCTGATTTTAGGGTTTGACTACAGCATCTCAGAAACATGCCAACCATGTAAGAAGAAAACGAAAAAAAAAACACAATTACGATAAAAATAAATTGAAAAAGCCTCCTGGTGAAGAGCTTTCAAACAATGTGATGCCACTGGATATCAATGAGAAATCATACAAACAACCTTTTCTTTAATCAATTTCTTTGTGTTCAACATGCTAGTTCACGCTTTTTCTTTTAAGGGTAGTAGATTTTCACCAACCACAATGTGGGTTTCACAAATACAATGCAAAGTTGCAAAGAACATTTCCTTGCTCAGCATCCTTCATGTAATGCAATAAACCAGACTGATGTAATGACTTCATGAACAAAAGTATCTCTGCCTTTTTTTCTTTCCAACCAGTTTTGACAACAGGCCTGACTTCTCCAATTTCGGCTTCCACACCGACATGAACTCCCACTAAAAACGACTGAGTCCAACGCTTATATATAGGCAGCGCAGGGCATATGTAGCATGGCACAGATATGGGTAGAACAGCAGGCTGCCATGGAGGCTAGCTTACACAATATCGGACCATGGCGACTTTGATTCTTCGTGGGTAAGACTTTCCGGGAGAGTGGAGTAGGTCTTGGCAAAGGCCACGGAATTCCACGCATAGCCGGATGACTGCCGAGTCACTGATCACTGTGGACTGGAGACTCTCCTTCAGAAGAAGCATTTATGGCTTTCTTCGCTTGTAAGATCTCCTTTTCGCCGGACGCTCTGGTATTCGCGGCACGCTAGCGCCCTGCTCCTCCTGCGGAGGTTCATACTGCGGAGCAGACAGCACGAGGGCAACATCATTATCCTTTACGTCCAGGTTGGAAGCCGGGCGGAGGCCGAGCGCACTCCTCATCGCATCCAGCTCCCGCCGCCCCTCCGTGTAGGATTCTTCCAGAACGAAGCGGGCTCGACTGAGCATGCGCGTTCGTTCGCGGCTTTCTCGCTCCAGGGAGGCCTTAACAGTCTGCGTGTCAGCCTCTATCTGCTCGAGGTGTTTTAGAACTTGGCGTTTCTCTTTGTCCAGCAGTTCCAGTTCCTGCTCGCACTCGGCCACACGTGTTGCCTTTGCAACAGCCTCCGTCAGAAGGGCCTCAAACGTCCGCTTGGCCCTGTTGACGCATGACGTTTTCGTCCGAATGTCGCGGATGGCGCCCAGCTTGTCCAGGCACGCCTCAACCTCCGGATTGTCTGACTCTGCCATCAGCTACAGCGCTACAAGATACAAGCATACAAATTTCCAGATGCTCGACCGGACCAAAGTGAAGGTCGAAGTTAGCAGCAAAATAATTGAAAAAAAAAAAAAAGAGAGAACGGGCCCCTAAGTGCGTGGCGCCCACTCTGTAGTGTCAGGACGTCTCCACGCTGCGATGTGACGAAACTCTCCACGCTTTCCGTTCAATTGCAGAAGCTAAAACAAGGACATCAAACACACGAAGTATTCTTCACCTGCTCTTTCCCTGCGCCGTTAACGCGTTGTCGTGATAACGACGATTCAACCAAGATATCTATCTATCTATAACTTTTACTTCGCCATTTTACGTTGTCATAGTGAAACGGCGCCAGCGGCACCATGCCCGCTTCAGGATCAGTGCAGCACTCTCACCGGCCGCGCCGCACCCGGTTGTTCTTCTCAGCAGATCTACTTATCATAATGCTTATAGGGATGCTTTATCATGTTTATCCCATGACTTACAGTAGCTGGGAAGCCACCTGACTTAACTCACCTGACTGAACCTGACAGATTATTTTAAGTCTTCCTGTTACTTCTTTCAGTTTGAATGCTTAAGTGTGCAGGCTTCGTCAGATTATGGTAAAAGTATGGCGCGCGGAGATTGCTCGAGGGAAATGCTTCTCAAGCTCCTGCAAGAAGTGCTACAGTCAGATTACGACCTGTCCCACGAGCGAGACGATTTGTCTGCAGTCCTTGACATGCCCACCCCTATGTGGGACCTGGTCCAGCCGTCGGCACACGGAAGAACGTCCAAGCGCCTCCTTCTCTGGAGAGCGTGCTTTCTGCACGTTTGCGCTGGTATCTGTCCACATACAGCCAAGTTTGGAACATTGAAGACGCTCTCTGATAACCTGGAGACAGACCTTCGCGTTTACATGATCGACTCGTATCTGTTTCTTCTTCCGCTGTGTCTGCACCTGCTGCAGCGCCAGAAAGCTCTGCGTCGCCGAATCCTGGTGGGAGTAGGCGGTGTCGCAGCAGCGGGAAAGACTACATGGTGCCAGCTTCTTACAGCTTTTTTGAGCTTTCTCCAAGGCGAGTGTGGAAGGACGACGTGGGTACATCTGGACAGCGGCAGCAGCACAACTATGGACCGCTGTTGTGTGCTGGGCTTGGACGCGTTTCACCACACCAATGACAGATTGGTTGAGCTGGGACTGAGGGCATTCAAGGTGAGGTCACGCAACTCACAACACACTACACACATGTACCAGATGTACACCCACACATGCACACGTCCGCCCACACACACAGTCCCACAGACACGCCCACACACGCCCCACACACGCACGTACACACACACACACACCCATGCACACGCACGCACGCACGCACGCACGCACACACACACACACACACACACACATTCGAATCCCGTCGAGAGGAACTGGCAATTTTTTTCACTCAGACGCTCAGCTCTAACTTTCCATATCGAAATGTTCCAGCGAACTTTACAGGCTTCTGTGTTGGCCGTAATTGTGCATTCGTCCATTGAAATCCCGTGTGCGATGCACGTGAGCTCGTGCCATGTACGTGAGCTCGCGCGATGACCGATAAAATTCCTGGCCGCTGATTGGTCGGTGCTGAGGTGGGGCACTCAAAGCTCCCACTTAGAATTATCCCATTGAATTTTATTTCCAGGACCTCTTGTTGTAAACCAACCGAATTTGGACTCAAACTGGGGGTTTTCGAGGGTGAAAAACACTTTGGAAATGGTTAGAAGTTGATA
>JAOWAR010132193.1:0-11848 GCA_028571005.1 Clathrina lutea | reverse complement strand
TATTGTGAATCCGCTCTGCCACCCGGCATTGAGCACTTTCTCCTGGGACGAAGGATTTCTTCCGCAGATATATATATGACGAGTCCCATATTTCACCATGACAAAAAAAACACCAAAGAATATTATGCGCTCATGTGCTTGAGGATGATAGGTAGAATGAACTTTAAACAATGGAATTCTCTTCTTTTTCAGGACGGGGGGGAGGCAGTTGCTCATTATTCACCAGGAAGTGAAACAGCTGTTGTGAAATTTCACATTTATGAGAAGGTCATTGCACCATCTTCAGCTCCGACAATAACAAGAAAAAATTAAAACACTAAGGGAAATCAAGACACAGCTGAATATGGTGCTGGTGGTGCTAATGGTGCCGGAGGCTCCGTGTACCATGATGGTAGAAACTCGTGACTGCTGCCAGGACTCTGCTCAGCTGCAGTGATGACTTCAAACGGACTGTCAAACTGCAGCACGTATGTGACCCTGGAAGACCAAGAGGAAGAGAGTCAATTCTGCACAAATCTCTCAAAACTTGCCTCTCCCAAAGGTTGGAAAATGTTGGTACCTCCACAATACCTATCCTCCAGAGCAATGGTCACTACGTTTAAGACCAAAATACACAAGTACGAACCATCTCCCCAAGCAAATGTGGTGGACAACAGGCAATGCTTTGTTTCGAAACTCAACATTCCTTGTTGGCAAAACCACCACCGAAATTTCTCGGAAAAAGAGAATGTACAGCAGGGGTGTTCATACGGTGTGCTATATTATTCAAGCAATGAGAGCACTTCAAAGAGCAACCAGGCACACCTTGGATCGTCCTTGATGACAACCGTTTTCAGCCATGTGAAGAATCGGTCCATAAAATTGACGCAAACACATGGATCCCATAAACCGACCCGACCCTGGATGGGACAAGGTGCACAGAAAAGTCGTATCATCTCAAAGAAAGAGCAGGAAGTCAGGCACTATAATGAGCATAAAACGCTAATTGATTGGCAGGGGACTTCTGACAGCAGCGTCTAGCCAAGTCATGGTACAATCGATGAGTGGATAGCTCTAAACGAAGCTAGCTGGGTAATGTGCTGTCTGTGACCATAGATAGACGAAAAAGAAGGCGTAATAATGCCTGGAAAAATAAGACCAAGCAAAAGTAAAACCAAAAACCAAAAAAGGAAAGCAGAACAGCAGAACAGCGCATCAATCGCACATACCACAAGCAGAATAGGCACCCAAACTAGCTTGAGCACGCATAAAATACATTAAGAAAAGAAGAATAATATAAATTGCTTCCTTTGGCAAAGAACTGACACATGCCTTTGCCTCCTCCCCCGCCGCTTATCTCTCTTCCGAGTATAGAGCCATAGACAATGTGCATACACATCAGCACAGTGGCATAACACAGCAAGATCGACAACTTGCAAGATGTGGTTAACATCAATACCATTATTCCCCCTCCCCTCCCCCTACAAGTTCCCATTCACACAACAAATTGCAGGGGCCAGCATTACGCACACATTGGTGCCCACTGTTACCCATCGCTTACTTTCACCATCTGCGGAATGTCCATCGTTTTGTAGTTCTTCACCTCCCGCAGGATGCCCCCATCATCGCGAAACCCTATCACCACCTCCGGTACACCTGGAAGGAAGCACTGCGCCCAAGTCTTCATCATCTTCCACCTTCAACCAAAAAGCGGGAAAACAAAATTGTCTAAATGAAAGAGAGAGAGAGAGAGAGAGAGAGAGAGACAGAAAGGAAGAAGAAGAAGTGGACTAACCGCACGAAGCTGCGTTCCTGCCCAGGAGTCTGAAGAACACGATGTGTTTTCAGCTCAGCATAATTTCCCGGTGGGCCTTCTGCGACATTCTCCAACAAGCAAAGAGCAATGGGGGGAGACGACATAAACAAACAAACTATCTAACAGACAGACATAGATGATGGCAATGAGAGATACTGGCAGTTAACTGAGACGGACGAATCATGCAGCTTGTACAAGAACAAAAGACAAAAAGACAATCAAACCAAAGTACTGCCAACAGAAAACAGTGAAACACCCTTTTGTGCAGGTTCTTCTCGTATGTCTGTGCCTGAAGAGGAGCACCTGACATGAGATTAGGCTGGTAGCCAAACAAGCCCTATCAAGACCATGGAAATTTGAGAAAAGATCTGTGTGTGGCAAAAAGCATAGTGGTGGGCTGGGAAACGCAGAGCAGCAAAAACGGCAGGTTCTGCTTAGATGACCAGAAGAAAAACAATAGAAGCTGATGACCACAGCTTATAGAACACTAGTACTTCCCTCACACTACGGTAACCATACTACCAACAGAAAGTGAACACCACACCAAAGAGCTTGTACACAGTCCATACTTGTCCACCACTATTGCCTGGGTAGATAACATGGTAGCTGATGGCAATAATACTGGCAGGCCATTTGTTCATTTCGAACATTATGGCTTTGTGAGTATTTCTGGTTCAAATCCCTGCCCAGTGCTTCTGCAACCCGTCCATATACAACCAACACCAGCATCACAGTACACGCAATCAACTTCCCCCTCTCATCGGGAGTTTCTCACCTTTAGTTCACAGTCCACTTCCCCCGACAAGACGAGGGAGTGATTGTTGAGACGGCACCGCACCACCGTGCAAAACCCTGCTGTGTTGTTTAGTGGCTCAGCACTGCCATCACCCGAAATCTCTCCTAACGAAAGGGGAAAGCCACCGCAAAAAGACAAACTAAGCGACAATACTTTCAATCCTTCAACTTGTGACGCAACAGCTGAGTGAAGTTAAAAAAAAAAAAAAAAAAAGAGGAAAAAACAAGCACCTGAATGTCAACAGTTCACGAGTCAGGGCGGCCTGGAATGAAAGCTGTCCACCCAAACATAATCTCTGCAAGGGTAAACTGATCTTTCTTTCAGCCAATAAAGGCACGAAAACCAGCACGTGGCAGAATACATGACAATAACAGGCCCTGCCAAGACTGTAATCACATTAACCAATAGGTCCAGTACATTAAAGATAATTCACAGTTCATGACACACGTCTAAGTCAAGGCAGGCAACACCAGCACTGTATACCCGCAGTAAACTGAGCGTTGGCTTGACCATAGAAGGATTTGCAAACCATTTTGTTTGTGCACAAAAGAGTGTCACTAAGGACCACTTTGTGTTTGGAAGGAGGGATAAACCTATGTGTGGATGATTTTTTTTTTTGGGGGGGGAGGTCCCCACAAAGACAAATAGAAATTCAAGGTGGATAACTGCACAGAATTTCTCAATAAACAAGTCAGGAAATAGAGCTCTTCCATATTCTCCTTTTCTCCTTTTCTAGGATATTTTCGGAGGCTGTCCTCCCCCTCCCCTTGACCCAAAACTTTCAGTGGCCAATGCACCATGCTTCCCCTGCCTGTGGTTCAACTTTAAACCAGACCATGTCATAAGTGTTGCTACACTGATAGTTTCGCTGAGAGCAGTCACTCACTGGAAGATGATGATGTTAGGACATCTTCCAGCTTGTAACCCCAGTACATGAATTTCTTCTGCTCATCAGTCTGCTTCTCCCGTCGGCGCCGAGCTATGGCCGTTTCTTCCTCACAGACGTAAATGGTGCCCCGGTGTCGGCATGCAACAAACTGCCAGCCTTCAGACTGCTCATATGGGGCACACATGATACGTGTCACGATGCCACGCCACGTTATGATGTCTGTGTGGAGATCTTCACACCTGTAAACCAGAGAGTAAGAGCAAGGCAGTGTGTGTGTGTGTGTGAGAGAGAGAGAGAGAGAGAGAGAGAGAGAAAGAGAGAGAGAGAGAAAAGAGCGAGGGGTGAGGAGAAAAAGAAAGAGTGCAATTTAATGGCAAAACATAATATAACATATTATTCTATCAAACAAATGCTAGACAATCAAAGAAGCTTTCTTGACGGTCAAAATCCGTGCCAAGACCAAGACCGGGACTCGAACCTGCGGCGCCAAAAAAAAAAAAAATCGCCTAGCAGACGAGAATCACCTAACTTATCCGCCATGCCATCACGGCGTCCTCAAGAAAGGATGGGCAATGGCGCAGCTTCTAGGTCCGGCTATCTCGTCCACCCGGGAGTCTGCGGCCTGGAAGATGGAAACGACCAAGCACCGGACGGTTAGCACGTACTACGTGATTCGAACTGACCAGCCCCGAGAGAAACAGTCAACACCGAGCTAGCGAAACAGTCTATGTAGTATATGTAGAAAGAACTTCAACTTCCTTGAAGTTTTTTCTACATATACTGTTTCGCTAGCTCGGCGTTGACCGTTTCTCTTGGGGTCGGTCGGTTCGAATAACGTAGTATGTGCTAACCGTCCGGCGCTCGGTCGCTACCAGCTTCCAGGCCTCGGACTTCAGGGTGGAAGAGATAGCCTGACCTAGAAACTGCGCCATTGCCCATCTTTTTTTGAGGATGACGCGATGGTGTAGCAGATAAGTCAGATGATTCTCCTCTGCTAGGTGATTTGGTGCCATAGGTTCGAGTCCTGGTCTTGGTCTTGGCACGGATTTTGAGCGTCAAGAATTTTTCTTTGATTGTACTTCTCCGTGCGGTCACACAACTTTGAACTTCCTTGAAGCTCTTTCTACAAATGCTAGACAATAGCCAACATGGAGAGTAAATCACGACCTGATAAGGTCTCATTTCACTGTTGACACATTCTCCGTAGACAAACGTCCTTTTACTTCTGTAAAGCTGGATCAATGTTCTTTATGAGGTATGCAAACGTTTGTTTTGTTGACAAGAAAAAAAATGAGGAAAGAAATTGAAGCAATAGAGGAAGAAACAAAAGGAGAAGAGAAAAGAAGAAAAAAGAAAGGAAGGAAGGAATGAGTGAAGAAAGGAAGGAAGGAAAGAAAGAAAGAAAGAAAGAAAGAAAGAAAGAATCCGACTTTCCGAAGGTAGTGTACGTATCTAACCTGCTGTAGACATATTCTCAGCAATTGCTCACCGATGACAGTCTTGAAAATGCCGAAACTTCCCGCGGTTGGCCTTCACCCATCTCAAGATAGGATCGATCTTCTCCTGTCGACATTTCTCTTCGTCTCGCCAAACGAACTCGCGAAACCCCTCGTTCAAGTCGACGCTGAGTCCCCGCGATTTGACTGGGGGAGAGTAGGTTCGCAGTTGGCTTCGATCCATTGATACATGCCTGTCCATGTCCAGAGAGAAGTATCCAACTTCAGTCGGCCGTCGGTATGCCGGGAAAGGCAGTCTGTCGTCTTGAGAGCTGTGGACCCGAAGTTCACTCGGAACAGGCCGTGAGTATCGCTCGAGCTGGTGCCGAGGCTCCATCTGATGAAAGACCTCGGTGCTTTTGCGGCTGTTGTTCCTTTTAGCTAACTATGCGGACTGCCTGAATGTGACTGCAAATTGAAAAAAAAAAAAATGCAACACCAGCGCTGAAAAAATATCTGATCAGCTACGTGGCTGGTCAAGTAGCCTGGAGAGCAAAGGAGACGAGTTGTTTCCGTCCAGTCACTGGCGAAAGTTGCCACCCTACTGTCGACATCAACTGATCAAGTTCGACATTGACGATCGACACCAAGCTCCACCTCGACTCAGGCTCAGGCGCTAGGCCGGGTCGCGGGCGGCACAAGTGAGATGATCAAGATCTCGAAATTCGCGAAGGTCCCCGGCGCGGCAAGCGCGGATCCAAAACTCGTCCGCCAAGGCCAGGCGCTAGGCGCTGCGCAGCGCCGCTAGCGCAGGCACGCAGGCCCCTTGCTCGCCTTTCACTTGCACTAGACCTATAAATTATGATACCTGAGCCTTATTATCATGATTATCAGGCCCCGGCCCGCGGATAGCTAGCTAGCGCTATCATCATAATCATAATCATATCAGATATATTGGGGTCCTCCAGATAGCGCTACGTGGATCTACCGGCCGGTATGTGGTCGTGATCGAGTAGTTATGGCAACTTTCTCAAAGCTTCATGGCGCGTCGACGTCCTGACTCGTTCGCGTTTTTTCGGAAGGCTGGCTAATGTCGGAAGTTCTCTTCCTTATCTCCAAAATATCGAACGGGCATGGTTTTTTCCCCTTGATATTTTTATGCCAAAAGAGGGGCATGTTGTGAAATTCTATTTCTTTGGGTCTTGCATTGGACATTTTGGCTGGCATCCAGTGCTCCTTTGTTTTGCGCAATCAGTGGTTGCTGTTTTCGCATTAACTCTCTCAGATTCGTCCCGACTATTGTCTTGTCCATTTTGGCCGTGGTTGGGCGGCATGTGGGTGACGAAACTTAGCGCCGTTTTGATAATTTTCATATGAGCGAAGAGGAACAATACGCGTAGTTTGGGTGAGGACGTTTCAGACGAGCGCAGATCCTCGTCCATCTCGCGAACCAGCTTTCCTTGGTTCACGTTTGCATTTCACTGAAAATGGCGGGGAACAACGTTGTTCTCAGCTATCATAACGCTCTCCTGCGTGAGTCTGACCTGTCCCTTCTTCGCGGTCGGCACTGGCTGAACGACCAACTGATCTCCTTTTGGTTTGAGTAAGCGGTCGTCGATTTCCCGATGAATGCTCACTGTTCTTACGGTTTTTCCTGGATTATATTTGAAGGTACCTCGAGAACGATGTGTTTCCTTCCTCAAAAAGAGGGGTAGCATTTATATCTCCAGAAGTGACTCAGTTGCTGAAGATGTTGTCTGGTAAGTTCGAGATCGTGTTTTGTCCTTTCTTAATTTCTTTTTCAGGCTTGAGGAAGGAAATAGATAGCTAGTGTGCTGTGTTTCTGCCCGTAGTCCTTCCTCTCAGTTGACACACAAATACATACTCAAAGTATGGGGAGAAGACATATTCAAAGCGTGGGAAGAGCCTCAAGAGCGGTAAAGAAAAGCACGAGCAAGAGCAAGAGCAGACGAAGAAGAGAAAAGAGACATGCACAGACAAGTGACAGCTACACCCAAAATGGCGACTATGGCCTGACAACGTACGCATGCGTCCATTACACTGACGTGCTGTTCTTGCTGGCAGAATTTTTATTGAATTGACTCGCCCTCCTTTTCCCTTTCCCTCCCTCCTTCCTCATCTTATCTCTCTCTCTCTCTCTCTCTTTCTCTCTCTCTCTCTCTCTCACACACACACACACACACACACACACACACACACACACTGGAAACTTGTAGTGGTCTACTCTGCAGTGTTATTATTGTGCCTGCTTGGTTCTTAACAAGACCTTTTTTCACTGCCCTTCTTTATTCAAGGGCTTTCTTTACATTCAGCATTTTCGTATAGCGGCTGCGCCAACCATATCAGGGACTTTGTTTGGTGTGTATGTTTGTGATCCAGAGCTTGACTTGGGCATGGTTGTACATAGATGTGTGTAGTAGCATTGTGTGTATGGGATCAATTCTAACAGAGAAAGCTGAAACTCGCTTAACCTTATCATGTGTGAAAAGAGAGAGAGAGAGAGAGAGAGAGAGAGAGAGAGAGAGAGAGAGCATGTTAGTGCCATGAAAGTAGATAGTCTGGTTACTGGCTCTTCTGTCTGTATGAAAGTAGTTATTTCAGTTTGTGTAGGTGGCTCTGTTCTGTTTTGTTTCCTCTTGTCCTTCACCGAGGCTGACTGGGTTCTCCCCAGGACTTGCTTCCTGTGGATTACCGTGAAACTTGGCTAAGATGTATCCCCTCAGGAAATTGAGAAATGTGTGTTCTATCTGAAATGGCAATTCTGTGACCAGAAATGGCCCCTCACTCGTAACCAAGCACAACAGAACATGAAAACGACGGCAACAAAACGGTACAAGCGTGACGAATGAAATTCTATGAAGAAAATAAAGCCGGTCAGCAAAGCTGACAGTTTGAGAAATGCTAGTGTGTGTGCATGTCCTGTTCGAAGCAAAGGCTGATTTGAACACGGCTACACTCGGCAAACGCTTTTGCTCTACATTACAGACCAAGTGTCTGCCTTGAAAATTAGCCTGTGAGCCTGAAAAAAACTATCTCGATCCTGTTTCCAACAATCAACTTAAAGTTAGGGTATGGACCTTGGAGGACACAGGCAAGACTTTGATTGGTTTGCCTTTCGGGAGGAAAAATGCAAATCTTAACACACATTTTGCACATGGTGTCTCTTTATCTGGACTAAATGGGCTTGTCATCCACCTTTTTTTTTTGGAAAAATGTACAGTTTATCCAAGTATGTTTTAGTTGAGCAAGAAGTTCATACAGGTACATGCAAGACCATTCTTTTGTTGACAAATACGTATTTGCCGAGAGTATGTACTAACAACAAACATCTTCCACAATTCAACAGTCTTTGAGCTTTTTTTTTTTTTTTAACTTTATTTTAAACTAAATGTTTTGTCAGCCTTGCCATTGGCTTCATTAATTGTGTTTTTGAAGTTTACAGGCGCAAACTTCCTTCTGGAGACATGAACGGTTGTACGATGTACTACTTCTGAGTTAAGATTGTACTTCCTTGCTGACTGCATTTGAAGTATTCATCTTTCTGTAAACTTCTAAACACAAATACTATTGATGTAGCCAGCAGGCAAAGCTGATAAAACGTCCTTTTCAAAAGGACTCAAAGACTGGTGAATTGTGGAAGGTGTTTGCTGTCAGTTATGCCCCAGCCAGGAAAAAGTCTAAAGCATTATGGACATACCAAGTTCGGTAGGTAACGTGTTATCCGAGTTTGACTGAGTGTAGTTGATATTTCATTATGAAAGGCAAGCTTGTGGTCTCATGCCCCAGTCAGAAAGAAGTCTAGAGCATAATGGACAGAAAGAAGTCTAGTGCATAATGGACATGCCAAGTTTGGTAGGTAACCATGGTAATGTGTTATCCAAGTTTGACTGAGTGTACTTGATAATGCATTACAAAAGGCAAACCTGCGGTCCAATGCATGGTCGGCTAGCAACAGCCTCGTAGAACTTAGCCCAGTTACGCCTTCAGATTCACAGTTTTGCCAGAAAGGCAAAAACAAAGTGCATACCGGCACATGCAGGAAAAGGGTGGAGTAGGTGTCATAAGTTGAGTCAAGCTGATCCAACATGTTACTTTAAGCCATCCACAAAATAAAATAAAAAAAAGTGAAGCCCCGGACATTCTTCTGTTCCTTTTTGTTGTTTGAAATAGGTTGTTCGTGACCCATGAATGTCAAATCGAAAACATCAATCCTATTGATTGGACCTTGTCCGTTGGTTTGCATGAAAAATTGCACGGTTTTGCCTGTCAATGGCCATTTAAATCACTGTCGTTGGGTCTCAACTGTCATCACTGCGTGTTGTTTCTATGGTTACCTGACTTGCTCATGTTATAACTAGATCTAGATGTCTCCAGTCTCTCACATCAAGGACTCCTGCACTTGATTGTGCTCTTTTTTTTTTTTTTTGTCACAAACTGTACAGCGATTATGCGCTTTTTGTTAGGTCAGGCAAGGTGGGAGCAGGAGGCAAAACATCTGTCCAGGAGTCTGCACGAATAAAAGCCAAAGCATTGGGGATGGACGTTGGCTTTTTCAGGCCTGTCAGCCAGTGGTTCAGCTGCTCCTGCTTTGGGGGCAGTTGAAAGACGCTCAGCTTCAAAGTCTGCAGCGGCCAGCTTCTATTTGCTTGTTTCGTTTCTTTTTGAAGGAAGCATGCACCTTCAGTGATTTGCTGCTGCAGCTCGTTTCTGCCTGTCCATACAGTCACAAGTACCCAGTAAACAAGTGAATGATCCTCTGAGACAAAGAAAAATTGGCTACTACATTCAACTCCTGGTGAAAGGCTGCTTTTATAGCCCTCTGTATGAAGAAAACGACAGTGGTCTTTGACCCAACTTGATTTTTTGCATTGACCATTTCAATGATAATTTTTTCTTCAGATCAGCCATGCAGTTTGGCCTTGCATGTTTAACTTGCAGTTCTCATGGAGAAAAAAACATCAGAAAGCTCTTATGCAGGACTTGAATTGCCTTTGTGCATGCAGTTGAGATCCTTCAATTTCTTGAGCAAAAATTTTCAACTTACAGCTTCTCATGTGAAAGGAGCTCTCTCTCTTTTGTCACAATGTAGCATGAAAGATGAGTGACATGTGAAGAATGGATGAATGTGATATTATACTGGACAAAAGCAAGGTTGTAACTTTGTACTTTGTAACTAAAATATGCTAAGATGCTTCGTTTTGGGGACTCAAATACAACAGATATGCATGCTTTCTTTGAGAAATGCTACTTTAGCAGTGTGAAATAAATCGATCATCAAACACAGGCTTGCTTGATAAGGAGCCGTAGAGAGCCATCTGACTCCGCTGGCTCTCTGTCATCAACTGTACGTTAGGTCGCACTAAGGCAATGTTCCGATCCTGAAATCGTGAGGCCATGCCGACACCATGCTCAACTGATGACAGTCCTGCCCTGAGAGGCGCTGACACCTCCCCGGCAGACAGGCTATGGCGCACGCTGCCGCTCGTGCTGCCTTGGCGACGCAGCGATACAGAGCTACTGCGGCGGTGGCCCGGAACAGCAGGGACACGAGTCGCTGACACCGCTGTTGCCGGGATGTCGGCAAAGGATGTGTGTTGGGGCAAGCTGGGTGAAGACACGCTAGAGTTGGCTCGGCGAAGGAAGGGTGATTCGTGGACCATGGCAGCACGGGCTGCGGCAGCAGCTGAAGCAACATCCACACCACTACTCGACATAGAGGATGCGCGGGGCCGGTCTAGTCCACCAGATGCAGGATGAGTTGGACCCTCTGACGGCCCTGATGATGTGGCAGAGGGTGCTGCTCGTGATGCTGCTGAGTCCACAGCTGCGGCTTTGGGCGGAGAGCTGGCCAGTAGTTGTGGCTCAGGCTGGTCATTCTGTCCTTCGCTGTCTGACGAAAGAGATCGCTGGTGACTGATCCTCACCTCATGCTTAACGGTAGCACCATCTTCTTCTTGATATTTCTCGCTGCCAACAGAACTTGCCTTCTCGACTTTGCCGGCCTCAGCCGCTTGCTGACCTTCTGCTGGTGCTGAAGAAGAAGAAGAGCGCTGCACAGTGACAGTTGCAACTGATAGCATTGGTGCACCAGAGTGGCTAAGCTGTGGGCTCGGTGAAGCACTGTGCATCCTGCGCAGACTGCCCAAAAGCGATCGTTCTGACGGGGCTCTGGATGACTGAAGGGAGAGTGAAGGTCGCAGTTCAAACTGCTCCAGCAGAGACAGAAGCTCAGCCTGATTTGGACCTGCTGATGTGTCAAAGGCTTCAAGGCCTGCAAAAGAAAAAAAACAAAAAAAACAAAAAAACACATGGATGAATGTTAAGCTTAGGCCTTTTTCACTTTCTCGAATTAGTGATAAAATGTCCCTTCAGAATTGAACGACCTGTGATAAAATGTCCCATCAGAATGGAATGACCTGTCAGTGATAAAATGTCCCTTCAGAATGGAACGACCTGTCAAAATTTTCTGCGATTACATACTTGGTGCAGCAGAAAACGCAGGACCTCTTTCCAGAGCTGTAGTCAGATCCCACATCTGGAAAGAAGAAGAAGAAAAAAAAAGAAAGTGAAGGTGCAGAATCGTCGTGTCATTGGTGCAGGGATCATACTAGGCATTGTATAGGTGATAATTCGAGCACATGAATGAGGGACAGAGATAAATTCTAAGAGGATCTGTGTCTCCATTTACCTGCAGAGCACCATTGGCATGGCCTGTCACCACATATCGGCGAGAACGAGAACTTGGATCAAACTCATGGACACAATGCGCTGTGATAGCTGAGTTGTCGACTGATCGCAGCACGCACACTCTGCCAGCAAAGAAAGGCCACAGCACACTAAGTTAGACAATATTGAATTCAAAGAGGATTGGGGGTGGGTGGGTGGGGAGTTCAGAAGTGTTTGGGCATGAA
>JAOWAR010132192.1:0-19033 GCA_028571005.1 Clathrina lutea | reverse complement strand
AACGTATGAAAATTAATATCGTCCTAAAATTTCTAGAATTACCGTCAGGTTCTATGTATTTGATGACATCACTGAACATCATGGACATGACGAGTTTAGCTTTCGGCTCGATGTGATTTTGTGATGGCGGGATTCGCGGTGTACGAAATTAAATAGCGTACGGAAGCCAGCTTTTGCCCGTGTACAAAATTTTTTCACGTACGAAAATTTCCAGGATTACAGTAATTGTTTAGCTGACTTCTTGCACTTTCCCAAAATGTATGGCTTGTCATACAAAATATGTACAGAAACAACAACAAAAAAAAAAGACAGTGGATCTCAATAATTGCCGCCACTTGTTCCCGCATACATTTTAATTCGCTGGTAAAGAGTTTACTGAAATAGTAAATGTGCCGCGTGGTGGGAATTTTTTTGCACAGCTGCATTTTAACCTTAATTTGCTGAACACATTGATCACACAAGCAACTGCATAAAATGGAAACAGCTGCCCACCAACATTAATGGGCGGTGTGAGTTGTTTTTCTTCCATCATGATGAACTGAAAGATTAGGAAGACACCTTAAAATGGGGAGGTATGGACCTCTCAGGCTATTGGAGCTAACTTGTAGATGCAGTTCGAGAATCTTGTGATGTGCTGACTGCTAAGCCATGGCACCGACAAAAGGAAGCCCATTTTGACCCTGGTGGTTCTCTCTCCCTTAAAAATAGGAGCGGCCGTGCAATGATTGAGTGTATAGTTGGACTTGAAGGAAACAAGTATAATATCGGACCACCAAGAAAAGTGTCTGCTCCGTACGATACAGGTAGAATTGAATCAGGGAGGGTCACAAGCAAGAGACACAGGGAGAGAGAGAGAGAGAGAGAGAGAGAGAGAGATCTAAACAAATACCTGAAAAGTAAAAAAAAAAAAAATCAAGAAAGGTCGATCACTCACAATAATCTGAAGCCCTGCGGAGCAACAGTGTGCACCAATCACTCTCTCGTTCACCAGCCCAACTACTCGCGCAGTAACGCTTTTGACAAACAAGACCAACAACAATAGATCTAGAAGGAAGCCATGGCAACCCCACACAATGCAGACACAGCAGTAGTTAAGTGAACATGTGTTTATTGCCAAGCCTCTACAAGCGCAACTGTCTGAAAACCCTGATGCTGCCACCCACCTGCAGTTGCCATAAAGAGAATTGGAAACTATAACTATACGGTAAGAGAGAAAATCGATCCCAAAATGACGAAAAACAAGGCGGAGAATGAATAGTAGGGTTAAGGACTTGTTATGAAAGGAAGGACAGATATCAGGGCATCCTGGGGTTGAGGACAATATACAAGTGCAAATGTCTGAAAACCCTGACGCTGACACCCACCAGCAGTTGCCATAAATTATAATTATATGGTAAGAGAGAAAATCGATCCCAAAATGACGAAAAACAAGGCGGAGAATGAAAAGTAGGGTCAAGGACTTGTTATGAAAGGAAGGACAGATATCAAGGCATCCTGAGGTCGAGGACAATATTAAGTTGAAAAATTAATACAGAGATGACCACAATTTACCATTCATTGTTATGCTTTCATTTGATCTATATTAAGGCTTGGGGCCTGCAATTTGCTTGCCGTCCTGCTGAGGCGATCCGATGGTGGTGTCTGTAAAGGACATGCATAGAGTTTCTAAATCCTGCATTGGCGCGTTGGCAGCATTAATGACGGATGGCAGGATGCGCAAGCCGTCTGATGTAGCCACCGTTCGGAGGCCGGCCCCGTTGTAAGCAGCCACTGACGTGTATACCAGGTCAATATGACCAGCCAAAATGGTGGAGTTGACTGCGGCATTTGTGGCCGTATGAACATCAGTCCAACTTAGTAGGTTCGAAGAGTATGGAGTCGTTCCGACAGCCCATTGGTACCTAATTATTCCACTCTCCGAGTCCGAGAAGGAGCTCCATTGAGCGCTAATCATCTCCGAGTCATATTGGCAGTCAATGTCAGTATAGAGCAGGCCGTCCTTAACGAGGCCAGGCAGTGGAGCAGTCGTGTCAATCTCGACCACTTCTGATGTCTGGTTGACAGTGAGGCCCGCCGCGTTCGTTCCCTCCACGGTCACGTAAAAGAAGCTTCCATGTGAGAGGGACAACATGCTGAAGTTGGCCATTCTTGTCAACCCCACGTACTTCCAGTCGGCCAGATTGCAAGTCAGTGGTTGAGAGCCAATGCAGGTTCGGTACCACTTCATTGGACTCTGCCTGTCGGTGAACTCTTCCCAGTTAATAAGCACAGGCTCCTTACCTGACATATAGGTGTGACCACCCCTGCTAACTGCACTGAAGCCGACAGTCCTGGGAATTGGGGGCGTGATGTCGACAGTCCAACCGTTGGATGATCTCCACGCCGTCATTCCCCCATTGTTCATCGCACGTACCGTGATATAGTACTTGTTGTTGTGGCGGAAGTTGGCTATCCCGGTGACGCCGGTGCTGTTGCCGACCATGGTGAAGGGTTTGATCTGTGTACCGCCAGGCGTGGTGCCAATGGCGTAGGCGTACTGAGCTATACCACTGTCAGCATCGACGAAGCCCTCCCAATGGGCAGAAAATGCAGCAGTGCTGCTTGAATAGTCTACGTCAACGTCCGATGATGAGCCATCAATGATTGGCCCCCCAGTCGGAGGACTAGTGTCGAAGTAGAACAAGTCAGACTTGACAGTTGTCGTCATCTTGGCCATGTTGTGAGCCACGACCTGGACATAGTAGCGCCTGCCGCTGGAGAACACGATGTCGCTGAATGTGAGGGAGCTGTTCAAACCGCTGCGGTTGCGCACGGCCACTCTCATGCCATCTTCTCGCAAGATGGAGAAGTCGAAGTTCTCCACAAAAGATTCTGGGTCATTGAAGCCAGATACATGCACCACGAGCTGTGTTATGTTCTTCTCGTCAACAGACTTGCGATACACAATTGTGCCTGCTGCCGGTGGTGTGTTATCGATCAAAAAGCTGTCAGATTTGTTGGTCGACGTGAGACCGGCCTCATTTGTGCACTGCACAACACTGTAGAAAGGAACACCGTAAGGAAGGTCGGCATGATCGACTTTCACGGACGTGGTCGTCGGTGGCAAGTTGTTCTTGTACCATACAACATCTCCTGTCCTGGTGTTGGTCAACAGCACGTTGTAGCCAGTAATGTGTGACTGTTTGTCGATGAACGCATCCCATGAGATGGTGATGGTGCTCTTCGCTGAGAAGGCGTCAATCTCTGAGTATTTGGAGCCTTCATAAACCGCGCTGATTGCTGGCGCTGTCTTGTCCAGAAGGAAACCATTGGAGACGACCACTGTTCGGGAGGCGGCGTGGTTCACGGCGTGAACTGCCACATAGTATCGAGTGCCTGCGATAAGGTTGCAGAGCTTCGATCGGCAAGATGCGCTCGTGTTCAGACCGACATTGGTACACGGCAGGAGCTCTTGACCGCCGGGGCGGGTGCCTACGCACCACTCATAATACTTGATGTGGCTCTCGTTGTCCACAAAGCCTCCCCATGTCGCTGAAATGCCCTCCGTCACATTAGAAACTCCGTCAACATCTTCAGGTCCTGAACCATCGTGAACCCAGCCAGCAAGAGGTGCCGTCAGGTCAACAGTCATCTTGCATGAGCTCGACGTCGAAAGTCCGGCCTTGTTAGTCGACACCAAAGTAAAGAAGACACTCTGGTTGGTGCGAAGCAGGGAAGACTTGGCCTTGGCCCGGCGGTACGTGATGTTGACAAACTTTGTTGATGGCTCCAAGAGATCAGTACCGCCCGGCGTGGTGCCGGCTGAAAACAGAATCTTCACAGCAGACTGAGGATCATTCAAACCAGTCCATCGAAGAGCAAGCTCCTTGCAGTAGTCACGGCAGAAGATCTTACCACTGTGTGGAGGTGTGACGTCTAGCTCCCTAGGCTTGGAAGCACTGCTCAGGCCCGCCTTGTTGTAGCAGGTCGTCTGCAAGGAATACAAGGCTTTTGGGTCTTTGTCGTACGTGTTGTTCTCGACGTCCGCAATTGGGTTGGGAATGAAGAACTTACAGCCATTGCACGGGCATGGGATGTCGCCCGAGCTAACCTTCTCACCACCTATGGTGTGTGCGAGAGACCATTTGCAGCGGCCGACGTCGCTCTGCCTGTCTTTGGCATTTACACATGATGCCGAGATGACGCTCCGATTGGACTTGAAGTTCACCACAGAAGAATGACTAGGCGGCGTCTGATCAAGCAAAATGCCGTCTGAGGATGCCCTCACCCGCAGACCCGCACTATTCTCTGCCTCCACAGTAATGTAGTACTTCTGTCCCGGAGACATCATGCAGTCTTCACATGAGGCGTTGGTTGCAGTGCCCACATCGGTAAACTCAAGCACCTGGCAGCCACCTGGCTGCATTCCGACAGCCCATCGGTAGCGGACGATGGAGCTCTCCTTCTCAATAAACGGGTTCCAGTGCGCTGAGATCTTGGGGTTGGCGGTAAAATTAAGGTCATCATTTCCGACAGGACCGTCAAAAACTCCGTCAGGCACTGGAGTGCTAAGGTCGATGGTTATGGGGGAGGAGACAGCTGTTGTTGTTCGCCGTGCGTAGCTCCTGGCTGTCACAGTCACGTACAAGGTTTGGCCATCGGTCAACTTCAGGTTGGATGCATGCAGTGCAAGGCTGTGCTGTGAATCTGTCACTGGTACAATGTCTGCTGTGTGGTTCAAAGATGAGCCGATCGACCACTCATAGTTGGAAATGCCTGACTGATGGTCACGGAAAGAAGTCCATGTCGCACGGAACTCGTTAGCCTTGCCCCAGAAGCTTGTCACGTCAATGCTGCCAGCGAGCGGAGAGGTTGAATCCACCAGAAAGCCATCCGAGTCTTTGGTGGAGCTTAGACCAACGGAATTAGTGCATGTTATGCGACACTTGTACCTGAGGCCATTGACAAGGCGAACACCAGATGTGTCATGAGACAACGGATGGCCCTTTTTCTTTGGGACTAGCGAAGTTGGCGCAGTGTAGATAACCTTTTTCTCGAGCATGTTGATAAAACCCATGGTGCAGCCAGTGATGGCACTCTCGCCATCGACGAATGGCTCCCATACACAGGTGTAGTTCCAGAGCTTACCACCAAAGTCCGTGTCTACCCGGTAGTAGTCAGAAACGAAACTGCCGGTCTCGGGAGGTGTGCTGTCATAGCGGAATGGCTCAGAGCAGGCGTGGCTGAAGAGGCCAGCACGGTTACGCACCACGACACGAGCATAGTACTGCTCACCCTGAACAAGCCGTGCCTCATTTGTCTCAGCTGATGATGTAAGGTTGTCGGCCGTGAAGAAACCAGCAGCCTGGTTGCCAGGGCATGTGCTGCCCAGCGACCACTTGAAGTACCAGATGCCACTCTCAGGGTCTTCAAAGCCAGTCCAGGAGACGTTGACAAGGCCTGATGAAGAAATACCCAGATGGACAATTCCGACGGTCGGAGGAGAAGTGTCGATGGTGATGCCCTGGCTCTGACCCTTCACTTTCTGTCCTGCAAAATTCTTGGCTTGAACCGTAAAGAAGTATTTGCTGCCAGACTGCAGGTTGAGGCCTCTTGCGGTGGCCGACACATTGAGGCCAACAGAGCGCAAGCTGAGAATGTCGGTCACACCAGACCTCGAGCCAATACCCCACATGAACTCTTCAATGTTGCTGTTCTCGTCCTCAAAGCCAACCCAACGTGCCGACAAGCTGTGCTCGTCAGCTTGAAAGAGCTGTCCTTGCTGGGCCTTGCCTGTGAGAATGTTCCCAGCAGTTGGTGCAGTAGTGTCCACCAAAACGCCGTCGGTGTGACGGCAGGTGGAGGTTCCTGCGTAGCTCACTCCACACACGCGGAAGTAGTACGTCTTCAGGTCAGTTAGCTTGAGGTTATCGAACAGGTGATGGCGCACATGAACCGTCAGCCTCTTCGGTCCAACCACATCACTCTTCTCTGGCCCAGAACCGATCGACACCAGCTGGAAGGCCATGCCAGAGTCGGTGTCATTGAGCGGTGTCCACGTCGCCTGCATCGTTGTGTTTGATGGCTGGTGGTCACGATCACTCTTGATCGACGGACCGTCATGAAGAATAAACGGTGAAACAGATGGCTCCGTTAGGTCCACAATGACGCCGCTCGTCAGCGACACCTTGACAAAGTTCTGGGCACGGTTGAATGCATAAATTGTGACGCAGTACTTGGCGCCGTGTGTCAGTCGCAAGTTTCGCATCACCACCCTGGAGGCGCTGGCGTTAGCGTGTATACGGTCCCTCGGCTGCAGCAAGTCCAACTTCTGATCGCAGTAGTGGTAGTTGAGCTCATAGTGGTCAACCGCACTTTCGCTGTCGCTGAAGCCTGACCAACGAACGCCGAGCTCTGTGGGAGAGTTGATGAAGATCTTGCCATCTTGAACAGGAGCGACCCCGCAGCCGCTTCCTGTGCACACAGGCTCGCCAGAGCCTGCCTTAGGAGGGCTGTCGTCCGGAATCACACCATCAGAAGATGCTGTTGATGTGTGCCCAGACCGGCTGATTGCTTTAACAGTCACAAAGTACTTCGTACCACTCTTTAACTTCAGTCCAGACACGAAGCTCTCGGTGGACTCGACAACCTCTCGAAATTTATTCACGTCATCCAGACCTGGCTGTGTTCCAATGGCCACCATGTATTTCTTGATGCCGCTGAGGGAGTGGAACCCTGTCCAGCGGGAGCGGATTATCGTTGTTTGCACTTGATAGTCAACATCAGTCAGGTTCACAGCAAATGGGTTCAGGTCTAAGACCTTGCCCGTGGCCGGAGGCCTGGCGTCGATCTTTACACCATTAGAGCAGACTCGCTTGCTGGTCAAGTTGGCGTTGTCCACGGCTGAGACACATGTGAAATATGACTGCCCGTCGCTCAGGTCCAGGCCGCGCATGGTGAAGCGGCTGGTGACAACACTGTCATTGACAGACAAAATTTTGCCGTCAGAGTCAACGACCGAGACGATGTAGTGATGGATGCCGCTATGGGTGTCGGAGAAATCCAGCCAATGGCTGTCCAGAGTCGTCTTAGACACAGAGTAGATAAGGTCGTTGCCGACACTGAGGCCGTCATTAACGATGGCGTCCCGCGAGAGAGGACGCTTCAAGTCGACCAGAAAGCTGGACGTCCTTTTCTTGGTGTACAATCCAGCCTGATTAGTGACCATCACCTCCATTTGGTAATACTGTCCTGTAATGAGACTGACTGAGCTTGTCAGGCCAGTGTCGACCGTCTGCTCAGCAGTGAACATGCACGGATCCTCTGAGCAGTTGGCAACGGTGTAGCTGGCCTTGGAGCAGCGTTTGGATGGCTCGGCGAAACACAGCTGCCATTTTACACTTGAAACATTGCTCTCGGGATCTTTGTATCCTGCAACCGACACTGGTATTTCAAGGGTCTCCTTAGACAGAATTGGCTTCTTGTTCTGAAGTCCAAGAGGGATGAGAGTTTTCACCTCGCCGAGATCAGGCTTTGTTGTGTCGATGAGCACGCCATTGGATGAGCCGACTGCATACAGGCCAGCAAAGTTCTGAACCCGTACAGTGGCATAGTATGTCTTTCCATGCTGCAGACGAATGCCGTAGACGCTGCCTTCATCGAACTTGCAAGGTCTGAAGTCAGCAATGTCATGGCCGTTTGGCTTGGATCCCACGGCGATGGAGAAACTGGTTGTACCTTGTGAAATATTGATGCTGCTCTCAACATCTGAGAAGGCGTTGGCGGCCCACCTGGCAACCATCCCTGACACATCAGTTGAGAACATGATGTCATCATTGCCCACCGAACTTTCTAAGACGTCATTTATCGGGCCGCGGAAGACAGGCGGTGTTGTGTCGATGAAGAAAGGAAAGGAGACTGCAGAGTCCGTCTGACCGCGGATGTTGATACCGACGACCTGAACAACATATGCACCTTTGTGCTTGAGTCCGTCGATCTGCATGGCGAGAGAAATATCATGGTTTCCACGACGGAGCGGCCGGACCAGCCAGGCCCCGCCAGATGCACCCTTCAGAGGCAGCGGCTGCGACGTTGGCTTCTGAGCCTGGATCTTGGTGAAGATTGGGAAAACGGCCGCCTTAACTGTCATATTTCCGCATGTTACTGACCAGTTCTTGATCATGATGCGAACACCTGAGTCCTGGTTGAGTAGAGCCACGTGAATTGAATCATTGAACAGCGGTAAAAAGTGGCGAGGAAGACTCTCACCCTTGGCACCGAGCAGGTGGATTTCACCACTGGTCACATGACGGCCAAACAGCTGTTTGGTGTCGTTGACAGGACAGATAGCGTGCTTGCCTGTGCAATAGGTGTCTGGGTAGTCGCATTCATCCGACCGGCGATAGCACAGCGTTGTGGGTTGATGGAAGGTGTTGTTGCAGATGCCTTCAGTGCGTGTAGAGTGGCAGGTGGTCTTCAGGACGCACGGTTGTTTAGGGCAGCTGAATGCCTTTCCCCGGCAGACACCGGCTGAGCATTGATCACCAAACGTACAAGCATCTTTGTCATCGCAGTACTCCCCGTTCACGGTCGACCACTGTGTGTTGACACCAAAGTTCGAGTCGCACTTTTCACAGAAATTATTAGGATTGCGCACTCCCTCCTCGTAGCAAGTTCCATTGATACTGCAACCACAGCGGCCGCTCTTTGCACAGAAGAAGCCATTTCGAGGCACGCATTCATCATTGTCACCACACTGGAGGCAAGGGTGAGCACACTCTGCACTGAAATCGACACCGACACACTGCCCGTTGGTGTTACACGTATCATTGCGTGTACACCGGTCGTTGTCCAGGCAACGTGTTCCGGCAGGTTTAGGCGTCCACTTTCGACGTGTAGCAGCATCTCTCGGTGAACAGATGAGGCACGACTTACCCGGCTCTGGATTCGGTTGCCCCTTCACGTAGCAGATGTTATCAATGAGGCAGTGATCTCTCTTGATGACGCAAGCGCCATTGAAGCACTCTTCACACGGCTTGCACGGCTCAATCCTTGTACCGGTACACACACCTTCCAAGCACCTGTCGTCCTTGGTGCAGTGGTTGCCATCATCACACGTCGGGAAGCAGCCGCGGTCAAACTTATTCACTTTGCCTGTGCACTTGTACGGTGGAGCAACAAACTTGGACCATGTACCTGCCCTCCTGGCCACCTGGTCGTTGACATCGCACACTCGGCAGCTGTCCTTGTTCTCTTTAACGCCCTGTCTCCAGCAGTGCCCGTCGATAGCGCATTCCTGAGCACTGCATCTGGGCTCGCTGTAGATTGTCACACTGAAGGAGAAGTTGAAGTCAGGCCGCGGCACCTCTCGGCAGGTGAAAACATAGCGTCCTAGGGCCTTAAATGTCGAGTTCAAGCCGAAACTGTCCCCAAACCCGATAAGGTCTTGGCGATGCTGGCGGGAATCTTCGTGAGCCCTTTGGTAC
Organism: Clathrina lutea; assembly: GCA_028571005.1. Lineage (NCBI taxonomy): Eukaryota > Metazoa > Porifera > Calcarea > Clathrinida > Clathrinidae > Clathrina > Clathrina lutea. Next base: position 9,569 of record JAOWAR010132192.1, on the reverse strand, counting down.
ACCCACTCAATCTTGTCGGTGTTTATGCATGACAGTTCGACTTTCCTCACCCTTTCGGCAGATATTTTGATCTCGTTGTTGTTGCTTGGTGCTTTTACTTGTGTGTTGGTGACGATGCGCGCCTGGAGACCTCGCTCACACACCACACCAACATCTTCGCTGTGGTCGCAGTTGTGCTGCTCAAGAAGATAGTGGCAATGCTCCAGCCTCCCTTCATATCCGTTGCACTTCACATTGTCCATGACAATGCGACCGGACCCTGGTCCAAACTTGTTCAGGTTGACCAAGCTGCGCGCGCGTCCGTACCCCAGATTGCGACAAACGACGTGGGCCTCCTCCATTGTCCACCCATCGTCACATACAGTGCCACTGGACCCGTCCATCAAGGTCACCTCCAGGCGACCTTCGCCGTAGTGAGACCCGCCAACGAGCCGAATATGTCGCAGCTCCTGCCCAGAAGCAACTTTGCAGATGTAATGCTTCCTGGTAGTTGCGTCATGTGGCGAGTTCTCCGTCCAGACATCCTCAAAGCGAAGCCTCGATGCAAGCACCCATGTGCGGACAAATGTTTCCTCCTCGGTTGTAACTGAAAGACCCTTTCCAATACTCGCCAGGAAGCTACCAAATGAGCATCTCTTCCTTTTGGCATCAGCGTAGGTAGCTGTATCGGTAGACAGATGGTAACAGCTTCCATTGAACTCGCTCCATTTGGCACCATTGGCTGAGGGGCAGCGGCGTGATAAGCACTGTAGTGGCTGAGCCACGCAAGAGCCTCGAGATCGCATGACACGACACTCCTCAATCCCTCCCTCGTTACCATTGCACTTGATGCCTGTCAGTACTGGGTGCCCACTGACCCAGTCCTCCCTCAAACCACTCTGTCCAAGTGAGACGTTGGCGTCGCCACTTGCAAAGCCCATCTGGCGACACAGAACGTTAGCAGCTGACTGATCAACTGAGCCTGAGCAGAGCGAATGGTACTGAGAGCCGTAGAAAGCTTCCACTTCACCAGCAAAGGGCGTGGTGAGGACAGATGAGGCCTTGGCTGGTTTGAAGCGAACCTCCTCATCAACCCATTCTGATGTGCAGACAGCGGTGGCTACATCAGTAGTGCCGTGCTTACAGGTGGTGTAGTGTCGCTGCCGACAGCTGTACAGCATTGCCTCATTGCCGGAGCAGTGCAGGTTGGAGACGAGGATCTGCTTGTCTGACGGTAGCTTAAAGTGGACATTGTCGATGGGCAGCGACCGAGAGTAGCAGCTGTGCGTGCTCTCATTGCACCTTCGCTCAATGTTCCTACCTCTCAGCTGTCGGCACAGAATGGATGCTTCCGTGGTGGTCCAACTGTCACGGCAGATGTAGCCCCATTGGTTGTTTCGGCGGACCATGACAGCCGTTCCATTCAGCTTCATTTCATTATATTTCCAACTCTTGCCATCTTTACTTTCGTCGCTGTTGCATGTCGCCGTGGCAACTGTCAGACACTCCATTGGAGTGATGGTTTTTCGCTGCTGGCACCGATGAACGCTTGGCGTCTGTGGGTTGAAGTCATAGAGGCACTGCACATCCGTCAAAGAAGGTGGGGCAATTGTAAGAATGTCAGATGTGTTTGCACCTGCCTTCACCATGGCAACAGTGTATGATGAGCCTCGTGTTGCACCTCCACGATTCAGCTGCTTGCAAAATGTGTCCACATTATCAAACTGGTACTCCCAGGATCCGCACACGGAAAACCAACGGTCCTTGACGAAGAGCTCTACAATGTTGCTGTGGCCAAGACGAGCTGGAAGCTCGGGAAAAACATCGCGCTTTGGTTCACACACAATCCGGCGGTAAAACTGTGCTGAACTATTGCAGGCACCAAAAGACAACTCACACTCTAGAAGGGATGTCTCCGAGCCTGTGCACCTGGCTGAAACGGCTCCAAATGCATTTACATATTTCGTATCCGAGAAGTAATGGCTGCCCAGCTGACCAGCGATGTACGAGTGACCCTTGATCTTGCAGGCTGCATCTCCAACACTCAAAGAAAAGGTCTCGGGGCAAATGAGCCAATGCAGGGGTATGTCATTCTTGTCCTTGGTAAGAACAGAGATCTGCTCCACCTTGTCCTCGCTAGGGACACTCAAGCTCAAAAAGCTCGGCCTCTTTCCGCTCTTCGGCTGGCATTTGACTCTAAGCAGTTGTACCTGTTGCTTATGATCAGACGGAAAGAATTTGTGCTGGCAGTCAGTCAGCCTCTCCTTTGAGCCGCTGCAGTCGAATCGAACCAGAGGCACGCCATCAAACGGTTTTAAAGCTGCTTCCGGTTTGAGGTTGTAGAAAGAGGCGTTGGACCTGGCCTCAGCAAGTGAGCGGCTGTACCCGAGCTCTTGGCAGATGAGGTCATCGCCACCCTTGCTTGTGTCCATGACAAGCGCGAACACTCCTGATAGGTACACCAGTGGCACTCCTGAGTCACCCGCCGGCGTCAGATGCAGGCCCGGAAGGAAGAATCGTGAAGCTGTGCCATTCTTGTTTGAACACTGGACTGTGCCGTACATCTTGACAGTGGACGAGTTCATCACCAGGCAGTCGGCAAGAGACATTTCCTTTCCAGTGCACTGGAAATTAAATGCTGAATTCGGCTCCAGGTTGGGGTGAGCCAATGCTGGTACACTACCAAAGTGCTCTACATGGTTGAAACCAAGAGCACGACACGAAACGAGCGCTTCCAGTCCAAAGTTGCTGGATGGGCAGTTCTTGCACTGTGTTGTCTGGGCTGGCCGCCACATGCCCTTGAAGAACACCTCCACAATGGAACCTCGCGACGTCTTCTCGCCGAGGCGCACCTGGCCTTCCGTTGCCCCATTGCTGCATTCAAGCTGCAACTGTGCTTGGGTACTGTTGGTACCGTAGTCGATGATTTCACACTCCGACAAAGAATGCTCGCTGCCTTCACAGCCTGCGTGGAAAAGGATGGCACGAGTCTCGACCTTTTTTGAGGTCTTGTACGTAAACTTGGAGAGCCCCTTAAATCCAAGCTGCTTGCAAATGACGTTTAGAACAGGGGGGGAGGCACCCATTCCGACCTTTCGCCATTCGCTGGAATTGCCAAACCGTACCTCCAGCAAACCGACATTACCGCCTTTTCCAGTGAGTCTCACGCTTGCATTCCTTTGATGCAAAACTGACCTCTGGCACAGGTATGGCTGCGGAGCAGAGCAGTTGCGCAAGTCGCCATGGGCATTCATCACCATTGTAAGGCAGTTGGACGGCAGCTGGTTTGTGAGTGACGTGACAGTGCCATCTTCAGAAAAGAGCTTTTGGCTTCCGACGCGCATGTGGTTGACTCCCCTGCTCTTCATCCACGTCAGGAGCTTCTCCGGGCGGTGAACGTGCACGTTCGCAAGGTAAGCGCCAGGGACTTTGGCACAGGCATTCATGGCACCCTGGTATGATTGGCGCTGGCTGCGCTCAACTCCAAACAACCCAAAGCATGTGTCTTCCAATTCTAGCCAACCTGGCAGACACTTATGGGATGATTCGCAAGAGACGCCAACATCCTCAGCGTTGCTGCACTGGCGCTTTGAGTCGGTCTGGCACTCCAGAATTGAAGCCTCTGTTCCGCTGCATGTGACCTGTGAGAGGTGAATGGATTGCGTTGACTGCCAGCTGGAGAACTCAACGCCCCTGTAAGCATGGCGGGCACGCTTGAATCCAAGCTGCTTGCATGCCACATCAGCATCTGCCAAGGTCCAATTGGAATCACACACCGTGCCCCAATGACCGTTTAGATAGACCTCTAAACGGCCCACTCGCTCCTTGCCTTGTGGAACGTAACTCAGAATAGGGTGGACAGTTGTGGGCACAATGCGGACAAGTGGTGACTGGCAGTGGTCACCAGTAAATCCTGCAGTGCATCGGCAGTGGTGCACACCTCCACTTTCCACACACAACGCGCCGTTCAAACAGTTGAACTGGCCACAGCTTTGCTGACACACAAATGGCAGGCGTGAGACTGCCGATGTGTCACGCCACATTTTCCCATTCGTGCCACCTGTGTTGCTTAGGGCCAAGTTGTACAGATAGGCACACGTGTCCTCCTTCAAACTGGTCGGATAGCCCGGTGCCCAGAACGGAAGCTTTGGACTGACCATCTTGCCATCAGTTCCCTGGTAGCGGCCATGGTTGTCCACCACCGCTCCGATCCACACGTGAAAATTATTGAACTTCTGCTTTACCTGGTAAAGGCAGTCGTTCTCGGCCACCGAGCGGGGCAAGGCCAAAATCCCACCAAACTTTGTACACCAAGCACGAGCTGTCGTGCAGGATGTGTATGCTGAGACGTAAGCATAGCTTTTCGCACCACAGGCTTGCCAGTTGAGCTTCTGGCACAAAAACGGCAGCTGTTTCGTACTTGTTGACGCAATGTCCCTCCACAGCTCCTGATGACCCGATTTGTCATCAAATGTCACCACCACGGCAGAGCCCGATTCCAGTTTTCCACCCTTTACCCAGAGACGGTCAAGATTACCAGCTACGCCCCCACCATCCACCCCAATGTATTTGCCCTTGGCTGCTGTCTTGTGGAAACCCAACCACATACTACCAGCAACTCCAACTCGCTTCTTCTGCGCAAAAACACATGTGTTCTCCGTCTCAGAGTGTGGAGTTGCGAGATAGCTGCTGAACCGCTCACACCATTGTGTTGCCTGCTTCCATGTACCCTTCAGGTTCTGGTCACCACTGTATCGGTACATCTGACATTCCTCCCAGGTATTCAGCCGCTGGCAGACAAAGTGCAAACGCAATTTGTTGCAGTCAGCCATCCGTCCCCATTTGGGTGTGGAGTTGCTGAGCTTAAGACTAGTATTGCTTTCCATGTAGACACATCCTGGTTGTTGCTCAAATGACTCCACCCACCTAACATTATCTGATGGAACAGCCAGCTGATCCACGCCTTGCAAACTGCCGTCATCTGAAGCCCGCACTCCAAGCCAAGAGTAGCCGTGGTGCGTCCAGTTGCGCACAGCATGGTAGGCGCACGAGCTCTGCGCAACAGAGCGAGGGATAGCCAGGGTTGCACCTATCTTCAGACAATGATCACGGGCCTGCGACCAGGTGAAGGGTGTAGACAAATACATGTACTGGTAGGTGGCGTCGCAAACGCTCCACGTTCCCTCCTTGGAGTGCTCCACGGTATCGATGTGAATTTGGCATCGTTTGCCAATGTAGCCCTCCTTACAAATACACTTGTACACCCTGCCATCAGGCACGCATGTGCCAACAACACATGGCTCACTCATGCAAACAGAGTCGGCTTGGCACACATACGACAGCGGAGACGTGCACAATTCTGGAGACCATTTGCCATAGTCACTTTTCATCGCTAAACACAGCTTGCCCTTGACATTCCTTGGCGGTGCTCCACTCCACAGCAAGAAAGACACATTCTGGCCGGTAGTTCTGTTGCGCCAACGCCAAGTGTTCCTAACCTGGAACATGTAGGAGATCCAGGCCTTATCGCTCGACACCAGGCTTCTCACCAGCGAATTTTCCGATCCTGAAGACGGCTCGGCTAAATGAGCAGATGCCAGCTCTTGACCGCAGTGACGCTCGGCTGCCTCGGAGGACCGCTGGGCGGTGAAGAACTTGAAGCACCGACGGCCACTCTTGTGCCAGCCTTGAGGACAAGCTGGTGTGCACACCTGGTCGTCCTCATCAGAATTGTCACCACAGTCATTGGAGAAATCGCACATCCGAGTGCGATCGACGCAGAGCCCGTTATTGCACAGGAACTTGTCCTTGGCGCACTGGAGCAGCACCTCACTCTGGCAGAGAGTGGGCCAAGCCGTGACATTACCACCGCAACCCTGGACCTGCCCGTAGCAATGCTGGCTGCTTGACAAGCATCTCCTCCCATCGGGACAGCCGATTTGTCGCTCGTCACACTGGGCCTGTCTGGCTGGGCAGAGGAGCTCATCGGAGCCATCAGGACAATCCTTCTCACCGTCGCAGTACCATTGCTGAGGTATGCAGCTGTGGTCTTTACACAAAAATTCATGCTTCATGCATTTCTCACAGGTAATGTGAACAGCCTTTGCTGCCTGTGGATTAAGCACTTGTCCGATTTGCTGAGGTGAGCACTGCTTCAACAGGCTTTCATTTCCAACACAATTAACCTTCTCAAGGAGGACAGGCATATTTGGTTGTCTGGGCCTTGTGTCCAATACATTTTTCGAATCTTTCCTCTTTCCGTACGCAAAGCCCATCTGCCTGCAAGCCACATCCGTGTTGGTGTCTGTCCATTGTTGTGTACCCATGTTTACAATCCCCCACTGCCGCTGGCTGAGCATCTCCAGTCGTCCATCCCACGTTCCGTTGCCACCCCACAACCGCAGTGTACCGTCGCCGTGTGATGAACACGGCCTGATTGGGCAACCGACCTCATCCACACCTTTGTAGCAGTCTGCCTCACCGTCACACCGCCATTTGCCGTCCATGCACAGCAAACTCTTGTCAATGGGATTGTTCCAGCATTCCGGAAACATGTTGTAGCCCCCTGGCAGGCAATGCGATTGAGAACATTTATGGCCATCCCCCTCGAAACCTGGTTTGCACTGACATTCATAGGAACCAACAGTATTAATGCACTTAGCATGTTTGTGACAATTATGGTCCCCCTTCACACATTCGTCATACTCACAGGACAAACCGACAGCTGCATCAACATAGAGGCAAGGATATCTCTCCGACTTGCAGAAGCCAACATTCGTTTCATTCCCTGTGCAAGATACGATCATCTTTGCAATCCTATTGCCTGTGCCATAGACTGGCCACGTTTTGTACACAGAGTCGTACCCCAATTGCTTACAAATCACCTGACCCTCTGTCCAAGAAAACGTTTTCCAACAGAACTTCAAGAGGAAAAAATTGCTACTTGGATAATTCCGGCCGTGGACAGCCCAGTCTTTGTTATACATTATTGACAAGTCTCCCCTGCCCACATTATGGATGAGTTTGGTTTCACAGATGAAGGAACCCGGCCCTCCATATTGATTAAAGCACCTTGACATGGAATTGCAATTGTGCATACCAGTTTGGCATTCATCGATGTCTTTTTGACAGACCACTCTAGCACCGGAGTTACACTGCTGATATTTCATCAGACCACCATCTTTGTACTGATTAATAGTCATGCTGAAAGCACCGTCTTCCCATTTCACTGAGCTGTAGAGCTGCATGCAGGCAACTAAGTAACCGTAGTCTATGTTTAAGGGTTGATGGTCCTTACGCATGCTCTTGAATATGGCTTCATTCCTTTGGCCTTTGAATTTATCTGCAGGTGCAATCGTTGATTGATGGTCAAATCCTACCAAGCCCAGCCAAACATTTGGGGTTGCATGAGCAGATACACCGTAAACCAATTGAGACAGACAAGCCATGTCAGTGGCAGAATGTGGCACAGGAAGAAACATGTTCTGGCTCTCACAAAATTTTTTGGCCGCCGAGTGATTCATATAAGCATCAAAGTATTGATACCGGACACCTCCACACGTGCCAACAAACTCTCTTCCTTTGACGTTTCTCTGCGATTCGAAATGTCTTCTGAAAATTGGCCTTCTCTCATGATTCCTATACAGAGAATCCCCGCCAACGCACATGAAATCAAGCCTTACCAGATTTCTCTTAAAGGAATGCTTGTCGTCCTTGACCAGCTTCTCTCCACACGCCGCCGTTCGCAATTTCCGTTCGTGATCGATCACAATGCATTCTCGCATCGATACACATGGCTCCTTGGAAAGGCAGCCTTGATTGGGAGTGCGCCGACCATTAAAGGAGGGAAAACCAATTTGCCACGGCAGCGCTTCGTTGTTGGTTAGATTCAATCCTCTACACGAGCAATGCCGGCTGTGGACACATTCCGAGGTTCCTCTCAACAGAAGAGTTTCCGGACACTGTTTCCGCACAGCCTTGGGAGAATCTTCGTACACATTGAAGCATGAATCGATCTTTGCGCCACCCATTAGCCAAAATTGATCTTTTCGTTGCCCAATGGAGTAGGTCATCTGTTTGTCAAAGCATTTCCGCCAATCAGAATCGCCGATGCCAGCCAAACGCCCTCCTTGAGCCTCACAGTACTCCTTCGCTTGGTCCATGTCCAGATTGGTTAGGGTGTTCTGCACGCGAATCCACCATCTGTTGTTGCACATTATCGGAATGGTGCCGTACCCAAAACCCTCTCTGCCAGCAACTGAGGACGAGCAAGTCAGGAAGGCAACACTTGCAAGGAACAAGTAGACACGCTGCTTCCATTCTGCCGCCATCGTGCGAAGCTCTCAGGGCAGCCTGGACAACCGCTTCACGCGAACGAGATCAAAAGAAAGAACCAGGACTCCTGACAGACGTCGGCTCAGTCCGGACAGCCGACCGTTTACAGTATTCTTCCCCAAGAAAAGCGTTCAAAAATCTTGTAGGCACATCTTATGAAATTCAAAGATGGTTCGAGGAAGTTGCGTGAACTTCTCTGTGAACACTGGAATGGAAGTGAGACCATTGGCACAAGCCCTTGGCCTCCCACCCCCGCATAGAAGCAAGGATCTGGCGCGATTTTTTTTTTCATATATAGATACTACGCACGTGGGCGAGACGTGAACATGCCATATTGATCATGAGATCATAAGAATTTTTTTTAAAGGACGATACAAGATTGTACATGGGGCCATATATCCAGGCTCGAGCGGATGAGAGCGACCCCTCCCTGATACGAGTGGAGTGACCGCAGTGAGGCGCACTCTCACCCTTGTCAAGTTTCGATCCGTGTTCAGTGCCACAACGTAGTTCGCACGGAGAAGCAAAAAAATTGGACGTCAAGGTCAGACCATTCTACCGTCTGATCCTTTCGGAGTTCAGGGAGAGGCTTCTCACAGGCCTCACACTTTTGGCGCTCGGACAGGTCATTCTTCCAACCACAATTTCTGAAAAACGAGCTTCAAATAAACTACACCCCTCCTCCATATAATCACTTTCCACGTAAATCTACACACATGCACACATAATTATACTAGTCACCATGGCCAGCACGGTCGGTGGGGTCGCGGACATGAGGGTTCGAGGGCGCGCGTGAGCTGATTTGAGATTCGCTCCCTTATACTGTACTCGCTCGGTACGTAAAAAACTTCATGCCCAGTACTCTAAAGTAGAGGTGTAACGATAAACCGTGTGTGCGATATCATAGCACGATATTCAAGAAAGCTATATACAGTATATAATTTATTTTTTTCGGTGAGTGGCGCTGGCAATGAGTGCACTGAAAAACCACTTATAAAGAAGAAAAAAAAGTTACAAAAAGCGCACCCAGACAAAAAAAAACAAAACACAAATCCCAGAAAACAGAAGACTAGAGGAAGCAACAGAAAACACCAGAAGCCAGAAGACAGAAAGAAAAGAAGAGAGGAAGAGGGAAGGAAGACGAAGAACAGAGACTAAGCCGAAGGAACGTAGGAGTATGTAGTAGTAGTATGATTTATTTGAAGTAGGAAGGTCAACAGACAAACAGTGTCTACTTAAAGACGGCCTACTAAGTC
>JAOWAR010132081.1:0-11848 GCA_028571005.1 Clathrina lutea | reverse complement strand
CAATCGATATCCGTGTTGCTTTCTGGTGGCCAGATTAGGCGGTGAGTGCTAAGATTAATTCTCTCACCAGTTCGGCACTGTGATCCAGTGTATGGGATAGGACATGTGCAAAGATACCCGCCATTGGCTTCCTGGCACGTCCCACCATTGACGCAAGGATTTGGGCGGCAGTAACTTGGCAGCTCATCTAAAGCGAGAAAAATACATAGACAGCACATTTCCATTTGCTAATATATCATCCACACTCTCCAAAAACGCTTGAAGTTATTTTGTAATAAGATACCAGTCAGTTTCAATACAAAACATTATAGAATGAATAATGCCGAGCTTTAACTGTTCATTTCGAAATGACAAGCTCTGCCTTTATCATGAATGTTAGCTTGACTATCCAGTGAAGAAACACATAAAATGACCATTGGCATGTGGCCACCTACGCACCTCCATTCACGCTCAGCAAAGCATCGGCCTGCAGCGATACACCATTGGCTGTGTTGATTGTGCACCGGTAGATTCCAGAGTCGCCTCTCTGCAGGTTGAAGAGCAGCAGGTAGCTGATGTTACTCGGCGCTGGAGGATAGATGTAATGCCGGTTTGTGGGCAAGGAACTGCCTCCCAGGCGTTGCCAGGTGACCTGACGGATCGATCTCTGTGGTACACCTTGCACATGGCACCTGAATGTGATGTATTCATCAAAGTTCTTCACAGGTTGTGATGGAAGGACTCGGACGCGAACTGCACCTGTGCAAACCAGTAAAATAAAAAATAGCACACAGATAAGATTCATCATGAATTGATAAAGAGAAAACAAGAAAAACAAACTTTGGCTTGCATCACAAGATCTTGTAATAGGCAGATGTTTGTGGAGACCATCGCTGTGAATCGTGGACACAAACTTCAAACTCTTTGTCATCTGGACAAGTTAAATGAAAACAAACTTTCAACCAAGTTAGAATAGAAGTGAGTCATGTCTTGAGTCTGCTGCCTTGGCTCACTATTTCAGATCGTATTGACAACTTACTTGAAAACTGGCCCAAGGCAGTTGGAAGCAAGATGCACACCTGCAGGTAGAAATATGACATGGACATTGCCACTTTATGCATCATGGACACCTCTCCAGCTCAGGATCAACTGCTCAAGGTTTTATAGCCACCAAGAGAGTCGGTAGCTGGCATGGGAAAGCAGGTTCAAAGGTTTTTAAGTGAACTACTGCCCCGCCCAAGTTATTAAAGGTGCTCAAGGAGCTTTGAGATTGACTACCTTAGTCTCGGTGGAGCCTGAGCCTTTTTTGTTGTTTGAAGATGTTCAGTCTACTGCCGTTCAGGATGTATGGTAAACAGAGGCATGGGTCCACAGGGTGGGGTTGAGTCTTTTGTGAGGAAGAGGCGCCGCTATAGCTTCAACTCAAAGGGTGACAGTGTGATAGTTTTGAATAAAGCAATTAACTCACAGCTGGAGGTCCAGCCCCCTTTAATTGAAGCCACTCTCCGTTTGAGCAATATAGCCACATTGCTGGCAGATAGGAGGGAAATGCCAGATCGCACTTGGGCATTGGCGGGAGGGAAGGGTTTGAGAATCGAGGCCATTAAGGCATTATCAGCTTATTGCCATTGTTGTTGGTACCCAAGAAATTTTTAAAAAAAAATCTAAGTTACAGCGGTGGGTGTTTGCAGTGTTCAATGCACTCAGTGGCACCAGGTTAGCCTTCCACAAACTGAAAACAAAAGAAATCCCGACTGGCTGGTAAATAAATTACAACCAAGTTAATAATAACTACTGCAGCGTTAACGTTTTCCGTCTGCGCGAGGAGCATCAAACAGAGGTGAAGAACACCACCTGATATCAGGCATTCCGCTCTTGCCGCTTTGATAACACAGAACACCGGGTGGTCTCTTCCCAGGGTACTATTGATTGCCCTCATCGGTGTTCAAATGACTTTACCAACGAATACATATCCCTTCGAGCACTTAGTGTCCTATTGAAAATGGAACTACTTCTGTCCTCGTGTACACCTCCTCATGTTTCGCTTGACTTGGAGTGACGAGCCTCGCCCACCCTCTCCTCTTGGTCAGGTGAAAGTCTACACGCTGTATATGTTGGTGGCAACGGGAAGCGTTAATTTTAAAATTGAGTGCAACTTTGCGCAAGATGAAATCCATTCAGATTGTACCATGATGTTGCCAAAAGCTTTAGCTTGGGTTCCAGAAGATTGACGATCACGGACGGCGTCGAACGCGGGAATGTCTTTCAAAAAATCCTTGCTCTCGTTTCTAACTCCTTTCTGAACTGTGCAGAAAGATCGTTCATTTGCAAAGAAGATTGTCGAAAACACCGGAGCGCATGAGCAATCAATAAGACATGACAATGCTTTGCGTGACCGTGAGCAATGGCATAAGCACGACGACTGTATGCCTGAGATCTGCCTGAATCTATGTTGCTAGCAGCCAGGAGCCCGTGCCAAATTGCAGCTTGACACGCCCTGGACAAAGTTATGCCGCTGTTCTGTAGTGTTGCTAGGGATTGACCAGTAAACAGGATGTCTGCGACGCGGTACGGTGGCACTAATTGATTCCAGGCGCCGCCAACAGCATCAGCAGAGGAGAATGACGGGCTAAACGAACAGATCCCAGAGGCTGCATTACGCGAGACTCACTTTCGCCATCGAAGTGCAGCCACCTTCAACCCACTCCGACACTACTTGAAAAAGGGGGAAATTGGAAGTTTCGAAATTTTTTGAAGCCTGCTTCGCAGTCAGGGTGGCGTGTCTACCCTCTTCGATGGAAAGCAGGGCGTGGAGAGAAACTTGAGTGACAGTTTCAGCTGGGCCGTCGAGGCATGTCCCAGACCAAGAGGTGGCAAGCGAGGAGTGTTTATTGTCGTTCTAGAGTCTACTAATTATTTGTGCCGGAGGAGGCTCGAGGCGATGTTTGTGCTGGTGAGACAGCCCCAAGCATGGTAGTCCTCAGACTTTTCGCCGTCGGCACACGATGATCTCTCAGCAGCAAGCAGTTATCGGGCTTATGCAATCCCGAAAGTTCACACAAAAATGCTCGTAGGAAACCCTATCATTTCAGTGATCTTACAGTGATCAACTTCTACAAGCGCTACCCGGGCTTGCAAGCAGCCTCACATGAGCTGGATCTGGAGCGAACCAAACACTGCGTCGGCGGCCATGCGCGTGAGATCGAGAGCGACAGCCCAGATTAGGGCACGTTGGGTAATATGGTATACGTAGATCACCACAGGGCACCAAAAATAGGAAGTGAACATTGCACACACGTTGCAAACTGCAGCTGAGAAAGCAGCTGCAGAGGTACTTGCCAGGGCTCTATCCAAAAAGAAAGTTAAACAATATTTCTCGCCTTCAAGCAAGGGCAACTACTGTATGGTGATAGAAACGGTCTTCACGATTGATAGCGGGCGCCTTGTCTGGTTGACTCGAGTCACAGGCGGGTATGCTGATTGGCGAGAGGCCGAATCGGCTAGAGCAGGAGTCAGTTCTACAGGAAGCACTTTGAGCGCCAACTACAGCGATAGGGAAAAAGGTCATCGGGCATGAACAAAGGTATTCAACTTTGAGAAAAAAGAACAGCAACGGCTTTCAATGAAATGCGCAAACCAAGCCTCAGCCAGCTCTAGCTATTCCCTGGTATTCTCCTCGTCTGTGTACGCCAGGTATGTTACGATCTGGCAAACTGGATGAACGAGAAAGGAGCTGACGCTCCGCTTAGCCCGGAGGGAAGCAGTTGGCATGAGTTATCCCCGAGACCTATTCAGCATTTTCATTGCACGCGACCGCCTGGGCTAATTTCTGCCGCCGCGCTTTGTTTCTGAAAGAACCCAGCACTAACTGAAGAATGTCCAAACCATTACCGCCGGAATTGCCCGGGATGCTGCCACATGCCCACTGCGTTCGGGTAAAAATCACTCTTTCTCTCATCATCGGCAGGCTAGGCTGAGTATGCTTTGTCTCAGAAACAAAAGTAGATTTTGAACTTCACACCATTCCACGGTTTCTATGTTTCAACACCACGAATCGACCTTCCGTCGCTCTATTTGGGGGGCAGAGCGAGCGACACGCGCCCACCTGTTCACATGGATAATGATCAGCGCGTGCGATCGATCACTTGAGCAAACAAAGCCAGAAATGGCAAGAAATTCTTCTCTGCAGCCGGTTTGTGAACACGATGGACTCTCTTGTGAGGAGCAGCTCTTCATTAGGGGTTTGGCGGAATCTTTGGGCTTATTATCCCACTTGACAGTTAACGACACTTCGTTGAAAAACGCGTGGCCACAGGCTTCCAGGTTTGTAGGCCTTGAAGACCTCTCGTTTCATCACGAAACAGAAAGGTGGAGAGGGGAGTGGCTTAGAGAATTGTTACCAAGCTAGCTACGTAGCTGTGCTCTGAACGAAAATTCCAGCTGCAGCTGGACAGGTTTTCTGGGATATTGTTTGGTGGCCGATTTGTGTCACTTCTCGTGTGATAACCGTGGAAAAATTATGACAAACTCGGCCGAGGCATGCATGCAACGCAAAGCAACGCAACGTATATGGGTTCTGCATTTCGTGCACTGCATTCATCGGGAAAAGTAATTTAATCTAAGTTGCGTAAACGTAGCTAATGGCAAAGAAACCAGACACACTTTTTTTCCCTTTATTGTCGTTGCTGAGCGAAACATCTCCCAGGCAAAGGCCTCCCACTCGCTTTCCTTACCAAGGCAAGGGTCAGCGGTAGTCTGCAGGACTCTGCCATCCCAACGATCACGCTCCGGCTTGTTGGTTGTCACGACGAGGTTCGTTGCGGTCGTTTATTGACAGAACGGGAGAGCCGCAATATTTGACGTGAGAAATCGTCAGCTATGGAGTTTTCGTCTGCAGAGCTGATCACAATTACAAGCAGAAAAAAAATAAACGCTGTGAAAATTTCAATAAAAATAAAAAACCAATCTCGGACCGATTAGCCGAAGGTGGGCCTTTGGAATATTTTGAGGCGGGATATTTACCTTGGCTAACAAAGCTCAGTTCGTTCGTCGACGTCAGAAGAAAACACCCAGCACGGACGCTGGCTCACACGAACAGCAGCAAGGACACCCAGAGAAACAGCTCCACTTGGTTAATAAAGTAGGGCGTCGTCGCTTGCTACTTTCCTCTCCGGAACGATGGCGCTAAGGAGCCCGGCCCAACAGCAAGACAAGAGGCTTCTGACAGGCCTTCGGCACGATGCGACTCAACGTTCCAAAGCTAAGGCGCGCAGCTTTTATGAGTTTTCTGGCGCCCAGCCGCATAATAGGTCGGTTTCTGGATGGAGCTCTGCCGGCGGCCGTAGATCTACGCTCTACGTCGCGTCGCGTCTTCGGCTCGCTGTCTCGTGACTATCCGGCCGTTGGCCAACGGAATGCCGTGAATGTAATCAATAGCCCTCCGCCCTGGCATGCCAACTCTCGACCGCACGCTGCCTGGCCGTGCACCTGACCCTGACAGCAAGCACCGGATCGATCGCGGAAAATGGCCTGGTGAACCGATCGGCCGGGGCCAGCCGCCTACACGCCCATTTAGATCTAGAGAGAGTGAGAGAGAGAGAAACAGTTGAAAGGGAGAGAGAGAGAGAGAGAGATAGCCATGGCGGCTTCCTCTCCTAGCATGACACCTAGTTGTGGTCAACCTGCGCGACTGCCCGGGCCAATGATCTGGCGCTCAACAACACAGCTTTTCGCAGCTTTTCACGGACGCGTGCATCATGCTTTGACCCCACGTGCCTCTGTGGAGCAGATCGCTCCACTGTCATGATCATTTCGCGAACTTCGCATTCGCCAATTTTTCGAGCTGCGGGTCTGGCTGTCAGCAAACGTTCGCAGATGTCCTCTTAGGAAAGAGCATATCGTGCCAGGAAGTCGACGAGTGCTGGCGGCTGCGACCATTGTGGTTTATCCCTCTGCTGGCGACGCCGTGATGAAGGTCCTATAGCTAGGTTGACAGGTCCATTGGGTTCATGACAGCTCGTGACCTGGTGGTGTTGTATTTCGCTGACTCAACCGAGTCAAGCAACTCCTTGAGCTGGTCGTCCACCTAAAAGTCGCGCTGCCGGCTGGCTGCATGCCCAATGCATTTGAAGAAAACTATGTGACAGGTTTTTCAATTTTTTCCTGCTCTGTATGTTATCGATCATAGTTCAGGCTGGTCCCTGTCCTCCAGTAACTTGTCGAGTTATCCAGCTTCGTGCACTGCGAAGCTAGCTTCAGTCAGCTTCAGTCTCCAAATCGCCCCCGTGCAATCTTGATGCCCGGGCCTTGCTACAATGCCGCCAATTTCTGGCAAGACGACGTGATAAGAAAGGCTAAGTGAAGTCGGCTTAGTGGATGGGAACTACATTTGAGATGATGACCGGCTTCCTATCGGCTCGAGGCCGTGACAACCAAAATGGAAATGACAAGCTTAGCCGAAGCGACGTGAACTTCTGGAGTAAAAACATTAAACGGATCTTTCCTCAAACCGCTCGAGGGTATCAAACAGTCACTTGCTCTGTCGTCCGAGCTCATGAGCTACCGGATGCAAGCTCCAACTATGTCTTGCGGTAATGATGTGAACTGTTGGCACCTGATTCCGACAATCAAACTGCAACAATGCGAACAATAGCGGATAGACTACGTGTCCTTGCGGTGCTCTTTTGAATGCGGAGCAGCTGAGCATGACTAGCATGGCACGTATGAGCGCAACATATGATTGGGATTTTTGGCTTCCACCAAAAATTTGGTGCTACCATAGTCATGCTAGACTCCCAAATTTAAACGTCGACGTCTGGCCCTACCGTCGCGACGATTGACAAAAGCAGCAGGTGGAAAAGACATCCCAGAACGGCTGTATTGTCCAAACTCAGGATCGAAAGTGACTCCGGTCTCTCTCTTTCCCACTTTTTCGCTCTCTTCTTCTCTCTAGATACCGCTGGCCCGCTTGAATGGGTGCTTTGACGTCGAAACCAACTTCTCCCTGAACTAGGCTGAAGCCGGAGAACTGGTCGTGGGACGGTGGTCGTTTGGCGTGGGTGACAGTCCTGCCGCCAGCGGCTCTTCGATCATCATCGTTGAATGGGGTTCAAATCTTTCCCTAAACAAATGAAAGGACTCCCCCGGCCCACTTTTCCCAATTTTCTGTCCGATCAGCGATATTGCTCTACTTGAGTAAAGTGGTGTACACTGCTGTCTCGTCGCGCGGCATTCTTGCCATGGCCCATCCACCAGGTCTCAAGCTCACGATCAGGTGTTGGTCAGGATCAGCGGGTCACTTGCCTTCGCAGGCAGCTGCTCACATAATTATAGCTAGCAGAAATACAAGCCTCAGTGGCATAACTTTTTCGAAACAGGACGCTTGCTGTAACTTGAACGCCAGACCTCCTACTCCTTTGGGCGTGGACGTGCATGCTGAGAATTTTGAGAACGATTTTGCTGTTTTCCTTCCAAAGCCATTTCAGTTCGTGACTGTGGTTATGTTGTGGGAAGCAGTGCACAATCCGTTAATCCTTGACGTAACGAGCGTGCCCTGCACGTGCCTTGAAAACACAAAATTCAGTGTAACAGCATGCAATTCCGCTCTAAAGCCTCCAGAGGCGGTGAGGTGTAATTTACCATAATCAAAACTCGTTAGCCTCTTGTCCTACACAAGCCCAAGACTGACCTCTCATTACCAAGATTGTATTACAGTCGTATGGCTAGCTGGAGTCAGGTTTCGGCCAGCTCTATGGGCAACCAGCAAGGAAAGTTTTGAACAGAGAAAGGAAACGGTCTCCCACACCTGAATATGCCCTTAGAGTTCCCACACCTGAATATGCCCTTAGAGCACCCAGCTGCACTAATGTATGTACAGTACATGTGGGGTTTTGTATACATTGTTGAGTGTCTACTGGCATTGTTGCATGTACATGTAACTATTGAGGCCAACATACCCTTTTTGCTTCTCTTTGCTCTTTATCCTCTAGAAATTTTATTCTTCTTTTAAACTAAGAAACAACACGCCCTTCTCATTCCGTAGCTGCTTTCTTACCGGCTCATCAGTGGAAAGCAGCTATGGTAAAAGTAAATGACAAAGGCGTGTTGTTTCAAGTTCTTGTCCCTTCAGAATGTTATTCTTCTTTTCAGTTTTCCAGTTCGCCAAGTCCCACTCCTGATGTCACCAGAAATTACATCGCATAATTATGTCCATGCGGTTCAGCAAAACACCGCGATGGAGTTAAAACCCGAAGCTTGTTATCCGGGCCGAGGGAAAGACTTCGTGAAGTTAGTTTCTGCTCAAACAAGGTATCCCAAGGCTTTACCGAGTCGTTTCCGTTTGCAAGATTTCGCGGAACAACGAAACCCACTCAGAACCTAGCCCACCATTGTGCTTCATTGTTCTTGATGGCACGCGGAGGTCGTAATGTATGACACCACGTATAATGACAGAAAAGGAGCAGTTCCAGAACTAAAGTCCCACCTGTACTAGTCGTGCCGTTCCTCTACTGTTCGACAGAGCACGTTGGAAAGTGGGCGTCTGGTGATTAGGCAGTCTGCACTTCAAATCCTGGAGAGCCTTCTTCCATTGCACACGAGGACTTCTTCCTTTTTCCCACTTGAAGTTTCCTATCTCCTTTTAGGGATTGAATGAAATAATTCTCTCCTTAAAGGACAGGTACATTTGGTTTTCCCAACACAAAGAGAATTATCCCACTCTCCCAATTTGAGCACATAGATCAGCCAATAGGTATTAAGGGGTGAAGGTTTACTTTTTACATGTTTTAGGGACAAAACAAACAAAACGACCCAAAAGTATTAGATTATGTATTATCCTCGCCCCAGCCGGGTATAAAACCGCCTTCTTTAAATTAAAGAATAGAATTATACCAATACCCTCCCCTCTTTTTTTTTTTAATAAAGGAAAGTTGTGGGATACCAAGAAGATCCCGTCTTCAAGTAACAAAAGAAGGCGGAGGTCCACTTGTAAAAGAAACACCGAAAAGCGGCTCCCCGCCTTTGATTCGACCTGCTTGCCTTGAGATCACGTTCCACTGGACCGTGTCACGGGAACGGGATGATGACCAGTACAGGAAAAAATCCTTTTCTCATGCCACATCATGCGATGTCTCACGACCCGCCTACAGCTGCGGGAACAAGCCGCATGGTGGCAATAAAGCATTCCAGACTATGTCCAGAGGGCGTCACTTCGCTGTTGGCGGAAAAGCTCGAGCAGTTGGAACGACCACTCGGAATCAGCAGCGCAGTTGGGATGATTCCCTCGTTTGAGGAAATCTAAGCACATTAAAGTCTTGGCCGTCGGCTTTTTCTTTTTTACTCAGTAGTTTGAAGGTTTGACCACGCTAGGCCGCAGTACCGTGATGACTCCTTCTCAGACCGGCAAACAGGGGAGGAAAAACTAGAGTTGCCGTGATGTTGCGGAGATGAGGGTCCCCCACTGCACCGAGCTTCCGTTAGCTTTCCAAATTCCGAGCTTGGCCAAGTCCACCAAGGTTAAGTATAGAGATGAAAGCTGGATGTTATGTGGACCGTGGACGGTCAAGACAAGCCCGACATTGTAGTGAAAATGACTGCATCGGTCGGAGTGTCAAGGGTCAGGCTCTGGCGAAAATACCCGGCGACAACGAAAGACCATCATCGCAGGCATCGACTGAGTGGTCCACAACATCGCGTACACAATAATGATCATATGCATCAACACGCTGGCATGCCAGTTCGCTTTCGGTTGCACGAGGTCCATTTCTTGATTCCGAATGTCTCAGGCCATAATCTTGTCAAACTTTTGACCGGCTCAGCCAGTCAATGTGCAGCTTCCAAGCTTAAAGATTGTCAGTGGATGTCAACCCCATTGGACAATGGCAAGCATATGTGTACCAGGTATAACATTAAAAACCACAGCATTCCGAAAACTAAATTTGAAGTCTCTAAGTCTATTCGAATTTAAAGTCCGATCAGTTAGTCCGATCATTATTCTGGTATATGCCTCGCAGCGGAGGCCGGTCTTTTGCTGAGACTGTCTCTCCGTCGAGAGGACTGGATCCTTCTCTTGACAGCTGTCGTACCGGCCGTGGTTTTTGTTCCAACTTCGGTTCGAACACGAGACAACAATGCCCGGTTGTGGGTCGCCGTATTTCACCCACCTTGCACCTTCCGAGGGGGAGATTGCTAAAGTGGCCGGGGTCAGCTTTGAAGACGCCGACCTCGACCGGGGCTCTGTGTCGCTCGGATATGGAGCAATGCCGCGGAGACTGGCAAACGTCGAGCCAGTCGATCTACACGTGTGTTGTTATTCTTGTCGCCGTGCTGCACAATGCGCCCACGCCGGTCTTCTCCAGTGTGTCAGCCGTGTCAGCCACTGGGATGTTATACGCTGTCCAGGGTAAACCGAAACTTTGACAACCGCTGAGGGCAACGACATGAATGGAGCGGTTCAGCCTTGAGGCTGCAAAGATCGAGTTCGCACCAGATCTAGATGCTCGCAAGTTGAGCGATGATGTTTCAGTGCACCCTTGCCTCTGCTGTCTGATAGCCGAACCGTCCACTGAGAATCACCTGTCGTCGCTCGGTGTACGAAAACACTTGAAACAAGTCCAGGTCTGTCATAATGTGCTCCTTGAGGTTTCAGCCCCCTATATTTACCTGGGGTGCCGTGACCGAACAATTCTTCTGCATCTCGTAACGGTAGTTGTTGGATGTTTCGTTATTTTGCAAAGACAATCAGCCGAAAATCTCCTGCATGAGGGAAACTGTCGTGAAATAAGAAATTCTGACCCAACAGCCTCGTCCTGGATTAATCTGGAAGTTCTAGCGCAACCAAACCGCCCGGACTTGCTGGGGCGGCTTGGACTCTTGATCGTTGTAAAAGCTCTTTTCAACCATTGAATGTTTTGCCGGTTATGCAGCAACCGCTAAGGCTGACAGCGTCCTTGTCCAACTTGTAACAATATGATCTGAATGAGCACGCGTGAACATCTCGTCTCTGGCATAAGCAATCTCTTCTCTCAACGCATCAGGGCGTGGCAGCAAATCCAACGATATTGTCACGGAATCAGACCGCTACATATTTCTCCATGCAGAGGTTTCATCCGACCTTTTACCGATAAAGTTGGTAGCGCTTTTCACATCTCCAATGGATACACTCGTCACGTCCTCGCTTGTCCCTACACATAGGCATAGCCTCCTTTGAACTAACTGGGCCGGCCCCGCTTCGTCGTGGTGCAATGAGTTCTCGTCAGAATGGTTATCCTCCATTGCTACCAGTGGGCATTCAAGCCTGTCATCGACAGTTCAACCCATTGCTTTAAAAGCAAATATAATCCCTTATTCTACCCGTGAAGGGGTGACTGATAACGCTAGCGCTTAAACATTTTCTTAAAGATTACCACCCATTTCGCCTAGGGGACATGTCAGTGCACGCGCCGAACTGTCACATGTGGCGAAATGTCTACTCACCGAACCATCGCGTTCCGAACTGTCACTTCTCCCGTGTTCCATGTGGCGAAATGTTTTAGCTCCTAAATGTCTATCCGCGAAACGCCGTTCTTCGAAAAGTTGTTCTTCAAATAGTCGTTCTGCGAAAAGTCGTTCACCTAACTGTCAGTTTCCAAACAAGTCGCAAAACCGATAGCGCGGCCAGAGCATTGGAGATCATACAGTGAATTGGTCCTGCAGGCGGCAGAGCGGACAAATCTAAGACACCTCTCCCCGCATCAAAAGGGTCTCCTCGGAGTACGTGGTGCCTCAGGGCTCCAACTCCGTAGGGGTACGTCGCAGCACGTGTGTGTGTGTGTGTGTGTGTGTGTGTGTGTGTGTGTGTGTGTGTGTGTGTGTGTGTGTGTGTGTGTGTGTG
>JAOWAR010131970.1:0-11852 GCA_028571005.1 Clathrina lutea | reverse complement strand
CTGTCCACCGGTTTTTTCCTCCTATTCATGCCTGCCAGGGCAGGAGGTTTTTTCCCGTCAGCCGCAAGGTTGAAAATAAATCCTGGCACCCCGGTCGCTTAGTTCTCCCATTTTTCTGGCTACCCCTTCGCACTCCTTCTTGGCACCGGTTGCACTTATGATGTTTACCCTGCCTTTTCATTGGCTTTTCTCTTCATTCTTGAGCTCTTGGGCTCGTATCATTATGAATGATACCCGCGTGTGGTTGGCCATGGGCTCCACCACCTCCTAGTTGCGTGTGGCTGGCCATAGGCTCCACCACCTCCTCACTTGTGTGTGTTCAGAGGCGAGAATGAGTAATTTGTGATGTGGAGGCACTTTGGCTGACTTTAAAGTTGTAGAAGGAGAGATGCCGAATGAGGGACATGTCCGATAGAGGGCATGCGAGGTCAGTCTCCTGTACTCCAGCAACACCACAAAGTTACTGAGTCATCTGTAGTATCACCATCCTGACTTGCTCATTAATGGCTTGGGAGATACTATTGCAGACACAAAGCAACTATTGTTTGGGGAATTTGTGACTCGCATCACTGAGATTACGGCTGAACAGTCATCGACCATTAGCCATTAGGAAACGATTCCTACTTCCCTTGCACAGGACTTGTCGTCCATGAGCCTTGTAGAGAGTGCAGGCTATTGCTCTCTTATGGCACAGCAGAATATGTCAGACAGTTTTTGTCATTTGTTATTCTGTGATCAGGCAAGTAATGATACTTTGCTTCACCAAGTGATGGCTGGTGCGTTGATATTATGCTGTTTCGTTATTGTCTTGTCTGTCTTGTTGGTAGCTCAACCAACCATACTATCAGTTGCCATGGCATAAAACCAATATGAACGTTTGAGACAATTGATCAGCACTACCGAAAAGGTCTACCACTCGATACATAGCCCATAATCACGCCACTGCCGGCCATCTACTAATTGAAACAGAAGCAGATGTGTACTTTGATTAATAAACCCTACAAAAAATCTTGCAGATTGAAAAAGGGGCTTTTGATTTGGAGCGCGAGTTCTCTGTGCATTCCGCCAATACACAGACATCAACAATCAAAAGGTTCTTTCCATATTTCCTTCAATCATCCCCCACTGGAAGAACCTTTTGATTGTTGATGTCTGTGTGTTGGCGGAATGCACAGAGAAGTCGCACTCCAAATCCAAAACCCAATTTTCAATCTGCAAGAGTTTTGGTAGGGTATAATTTGCATCCTTTTCATGTGAATGATGAAGACACTACCACCCCACCGTATACAAAGGTATAGGCACCCCGCCGTATACAAAGGTATAGGTACCTCGCCGTATACAAAGGTATAGGCACGCCGCCAAGTGTAAATGTACAGTCGCAGTCCCAGTCAAGGTGTCCCAGTCAAAACAGCCATTCACCTCGCGATAGGGTCGCGCTGGAGAGATCGCACATGGACGGGGGATGCCATTTTGGACCGGGCATTGCGTGGCTGGCGGCGCAGTCCCCGACGCTGCTCCGGAGCGTCGAAAGAACAACAACAACAACAACAACAACAACAACAACAACAACAAGATGAAAACCTTACACAAATCAAAAGATAGCCCACTGACGTGGCCTATAATGCCACCACTCCCTCAACCTTGCATGGATCTGAAAGCTTCTGACATTTTGCTTCCTTAGATTTGTTTGCCTGTTCGTGTACTTCTGCCCCCATACCCGGGTTTGTCGTGCCATGCTCTCCCCACAGAAACATGTTTTATTTGTGTCCTGACCTTTCGCGTGAAATGTAGTTTGCATCTACTTTCTATGCTGTACAGGTGTTCAATGCAGACATAATCGAATTGCAAACTCAAATTCGTCACAACACCGATTAGTAAAGCGATTTCCAAGGGTGACCACAGTGGCATGCAAGGCAGGATATTCGTTCAGCGCGTCTGTTGATGACTCAGTGAGAATGATCAAATGTGAAGCAACTGGAATGTTCAATGATACCCTGCCTCACTGCAAAGGTTGGCCTTATCCTTTCTTCCATACCTCTATTATTCTCGTTCAGCAATGTTAATTTGTCAACATCAGCTTCTTTACCTACAAGCCGGCAGGATGAAGAAAAGTCATGGAAATGTTACTAACATTGGGAACGATTTAGCTATTTTCTAGACCTGTCAGTTGAAACAAAAGCCTTTCTGTGGTGTCTCATTTCATGGACCCTTAGACCAACCTTTCACAACTTCTGAGCTGCGGTTTATGTACACATATGCCATGTACAGGCCAGAAACCACTTCTCGTTTCTCTCCTTTCCCCTTTTTTTGCTTTTTTATTGATCATTGTGTTGAATTGTTTCTGACAAGGGTTCTAATCAAGAACATTCTGTCTGTCGGGTCACACCACCCTTTGCCTTTCGAGTGCAAAACGTGTAGTTAATATGTCTTCTCCGGTACAAACGTGATGCTGCCGTACGTCAGCTGGGTGAGTGAGAAAATCCCCCGGGAGCTAGAGAAGGTAGGGATTTGGGTAGATAGCAAAGCTCAACCATAGCAATGGTGAATATGTGCAGGCATCGAGGATACTGAAGGGAATGGGGAGTCTACCACATTGCCTGCGTGGACTGCTTAGAGACTTACGTTGGGGAGACCTTTACATCATTTCAGGTCAGGAAAAGTGAGAATCAGCAACACACGCGAGCAAGATGATTTAATTTTTCAGCGGTGGCGAATCATGCTTGATTCAGTGAACACAAAATTGACTTGGATAATGCGAAGGTGCCAGATTTTGAAAGACATCCAATGTCCAGAAAGGTTAAAGAGGTTTTACACAAGGCCAGAAAGAAGCCCACCTTGAACAGTGGTTGCGGAGCCGAGAATTCCGAATCTGGCAAAAAGCCGTACATTAACGTACACCTTTGTGGCATCCGAAGACTTCCAAACGGACATAAACAACGTAAACTACTTAAGTACCTAGCATTACTGATCGCTGTACAAAGAGGGAAAGTTATTCAAAATCTGATGAAGGCAGACACAGCTCAGCCGAAACGCAGTCGAGAACTTACCGAGCTGGGACCTGAAAGGGCAGAGGTGTAGATGATTTTTTAATAATTTTTTTTGGTTTAACATCAAGTATCCGGTAAGAAACCCTGATCAGCTTCCTGAGTCCCTCTCTAAAAGTCGTTAGTAATCTTCTTACAGATTTAATTCCTAAAATGGCCTAGAAGTTGGGGACAGGTTTAGACATTCAATGTGATTTAACCTCCCAGGTGGTAGAGTTCAGGTTTACACATTCAATGTGATTTAACCTTCGAGGTGGTAAAGTTCACGTCAGATATGTGTACTCTCAAACTCTATAAAATTACAGGACTTTATTACTTTCGACGTTCAGAATTCTTCATTGCTTCATAGTCAATTTGGCGCTATTGTTTTTAAAATCCTCTTCCATAGATATTAACGAATGTGTTCCAGAAAGAAATTCCTGTGGTATAGAAAATGTATGCCATAACAATGTGAGAGCGTACACAGGCTATGCTGGAAATGACTCTGAATGCCTTGATGGTAACATAGGGCTGTGCAGCGCGGCAAATATGTGTGCTGAAAACATGGTATGTGTAAACACAGCAGGAAGGTATGCATGTAAATGTCCCATTGGCTACACAGTCAATCAGACAACCTGCACTGATGTTGATGAGGGCTACACTGCAAATCAGACATCCTGCACTGATGCTGATAAGGGCCACGATGCCAATCAGATATCCTGCGCTGCTGTTGAAGAGGGCTCCAATGCCAATACGACATCCTGCAATGATGTTGATGAGGGCCACACTGCCAACCAGATATCCTGCACTGATATTGATGAGTGTCAAGAATATCCAGATCAATGTCAACCAAACGCTTTTTGTCAAAATCTCGACGGATCATTTGTTTGTGTCTGCAAGAAGGGTTTCTCCGAAAGTGGTCAAAGAGGAATCTGTGAAGGTAAACTTTGCATAGTCGACGCAATAACCCTCCATTGTAGCAAAAGTGT
The DNA here is from genome assembly GCA_028571005.1 of Clathrina lutea. Lineage (NCBI taxonomy): Eukaryota > Metazoa > Porifera > Calcarea > Clathrinida > Clathrinidae > Clathrina > Clathrina lutea. Next base: position 7,840 of record JAOWAR010131970.1, on the reverse strand, counting down.
CAGGATTTCCTTTTCTGAAGCTCTAACAATGATATCGATCTTTAACTCTGATATCAACACTGTAACACTGATATCAACACTCTAACACTGATATCAACACTCTAACACTGACATCAATGGTCTAACACTGATATCAAAGGTCTAACACTGATATCAACACTCTAACACTGATATCAACACTCTAACACTGATATCAACACTCTAACACTTATATCAACACTCTAACACTGATATCAACACTCTAACACTGATATCAACACTCTGACACTGATATCAACACTCTAACGCTGATATCAACACTCTAACACTGATATCAACACTTTAACACTGTTATCAACACTCTAACACTGATATCGACACTCTAACACTGATATCAACACTTCAACACTGATATCAACACTCTAACACTGATATCAACACTCTAACACTGATATCAACACTCTAACACTGATATCAACACTATAACACTGATATCAACACTCTAACACTGATATCAACACTATAACACTGATATCAACACTATAACACTGATATCAACACTCTAACACTGAAATTGATGATCCTTTTGATGAATGATGATGAGGATCGCCATAGCAAGGCCTTCTCTTGACCAAAGCTTTTATTTTTAAGGCAACTTTTTTGTCTCGTGGGCTCGTCTAGCTTTTATTTGTTCGGTGGCTCCTGTACATCTCATCTCCACATCCTAAGGAAAAAATATTGATTAAAATTCTTTTCCTTTATGTCCTCATCTCCACATCCTAAGGAAAAAATAGTGATTAAAATTCTTTTCCTTTATGTCCTATTCATAATGAGTGTATCTTTCACTTTAGATAAAGCACACATAAACTGCTAGAAAAGGCCATCACATTGACACTTGGCTGAGACATGAGGGAATGGCGCACTTGAACATCACTTCCCATGTCATTCCTTCGCCAAGCAGTTGACCACGATCATATCGATTTTGAAGTTGAGCCCAGAACCTTTAAGAAAACTGGCCGGTAGGGGGTAACCATGACGGGTGGCCATAATGTATTGGAAGTATTACCTAAACAACACGAGTGGTTTTTCCGGTGATTTTCTTGATCTAGTTTGCCAACACATTGGGTCAAGGGTGAGAGTGTTTCGATTGTTGCGAATGTGGGGAAGATTTGCCTCGCTGCTGATGAAAGACACTCATGCTCACCCGGTACAAGCTACCACACGGAGACTGCCAAGCGGCCGTTTGTCGTCGCGCCTGTTAACGGGAAGCAAATGGTCTATCTCGCCGTCTCCGTAAGCATTGTGCAGTCGTAAAACGCGTCTTTGCTCTGTACCTGGCAGTGCCAGACATCACAGCACCAGGAGCAAAGCTAAAATTTAAAGACAGCACTTCTTCATCTGCAAGACATATTGGCAGTCGCAAAGGAAGAACCTTATCATGGATTGATGGAACGAGCTGTGTCGATCCTGATCGCTGCCATGACATGGCCCTTGTGGTATTCATGGCAACATTGGCTTCTGAAAATACAAGGTACTACAAAATGGCTTCAAACCATTGCAATGCTCACTGGGTAACAAAAAAGGGGATGACTTGCATCGATGAAGGATGCAGTGCTTGGAGGCCACAAGATAAAGCTTTTCGATACAAGCCTAGACCAGCACTTTGCGTCAGCCGGTAGAGCAATGCCCCAGAATCATCATCTTTGCTGTGAAAAGAGCCGTTTCTCGGGTGTTCTTACGGCGGGAAAAACCCTCACCTGAAAAAAAGATTTAGAAATTTATGTGTTCTTCCATGGAAAATAGCTGTATGCTGCAAGGGGATGGGAAAACACCCTGTTCTAACCAATACCATGCGCACGGTTTATCCTCTAAGTGTATTTCCAGGGCATATTTTCTACAGAAACCAAATCTTTTTCTTGAGGTTTACTACATGAATGGCATCTTGACCTTCGGCCACGAGCTACGTAGATCTTGCACTGCTCAGGAATTTTTCTCTGCGATAAAATTCCCGGCCGCTGATCGGTCGGTGTTGAGGTGGGCGGGCATGCCGGCGGGCGGTGCACATGACCCCCACCTAGAATAACCTCAATGAATTTTATTTCCAGGACCTCTTGTCGTAACCAACCGAGCTTGGATTCAAATTGGGGGTTTTCAAGGATGAAAAACACTTTGGAAATGGGTAGAAGTTGACAGCATGCCTCCGGAGCTAGATATTCAGTGTGTACCCTGCCGCCTTTTGGGGTCAACAGTTGACCTCACGTCAACAAACATTGCATGCAGCCCTGGCCAAGATCTACGTGTGTGATGGCCTGAGGAGCAACACTGGCGTGAACAGCAGTATGCAAAAATGATAAGAAATTTATCAAAATTCGTCAAGAGTCCGAGGAAAGGAAACAGGAGAAGGAGGTGCAAGTCCTCGAAGTAGGTGAAGCCAAGACTGGTGTTTGGCCTAAAAGTCCTACCAGTTGTGAACATGCTAAGAAAGCATTTAGGCTTCTAGGAAGACAAGCACCTCGGCTGAATAATCCTGTGTCTTCTTGACACCTTCGCTTGCTTCTTAACCACGAGCCCAAACCTTGCAAGCCGATACTAGCCAGAAGCACAGAAACGGTGGTTGCATTATGGCCATGAATGATTGAAAATCTGAATTGCAGGCTACATCGAAACTTTAACTGTCGCGATGGCAATGGTAGCTGCCCAAGTTATCTTACAACCATTTTGGAAGAAACAGTCGTAAAAGAAAATGCCAAGAGGTCTCAGCCGTTAAAACTAAAGTACCTTTGGAGATCTTCAACGTTTTACACAATGTGCCGCACGTACCCACCTGCCCCATATTGAGTCAAGTTTGAACCTGTCATTCGTCACGACAGTAATTCGAATTCTGAGAAGCCAACTTTTCTGTTGGCTTTGACCTAAAGGTGCACTATCACGAGAAGGAGTTTCATTGTGTGGTTTTTTTGTTTAAAAAAAAATAACCACCGGGCCTAGCATGGGCCTGGTTGTGCAACGTTCTGTCTGTGTCTAGCTGGATGTCCGTAGCCAAGATAAATTCTAGTTCAGTCCTCTTTCTCGAAGCGAGAAGGTTTGAAGTACAGTAAGCTTTGGATTTAACGACTTCGGGTATAACGACACATTGCTGATAACGACTTTTTCTGCTTGCCCCGAGCTTTTCTCGATTGATTTCCAAGGAACTCACTTCTGAAATAACGAACTGTCATACAGCGACTCCTCACTGATAACAACGATTTTTTCAAGCATTGAAGTCCCAAGTTACTGCCGAATTAATGGGAACTCAACCCAAAAATGAAGCATTTTTCGTTTGAAGTATTGAAGAAAACAAGAGAATTGCCGGTGGGTAGACGTCTCAAAACCATCACTGGGCTAAGGTTTTGGTGGTTGAATGGCGGCACTGTTTGACGCCGCGCCGCCTCTGCTCGGCCGTGACCCAGCCATTAGGACCGTCGTGACGTACATGTAGGTGACATAAGTGATGCCAGATCTGCGGTACCCGTTGTCTGACCAACATGCGATTGCTCATTTAGGTGCAGTGCATTGCTTTCAGTCTTACCTTTTTATTGTTGTGTGCCACTAAGAAAATGTAATGAGCTCGGGAAGAGGGTCGGCACCTTCAATGTCGACGTGTAGTTCCGAACGAGAAATCGCCAATGCTTGAAAGTCTATACGAAATCTGTAGTCCAGTATGATAAAGAGCCGGAATGAGCGGAAGAAGAACTCGCCGCTCGTGCACTACGTAGTTCGCGTATATCCCAGTTCTTCCCCATCACTGCTCGCCCAAGTGTCGCTTGGATCGTAATCTTTATCATGTGGGGCGCCCAACTGTACTCTGCAATCCGCAGAGTCGTCAGAGAACAGAGGAGGCATCATTTCGAAGTCACTCAACGGTGTGGACGCACGGGGCAACTGTTCATTGTTGCACTGCGTCCCTGAATCGCGCAAATTCCGAAAGGCGAATCCATTCGCGGCAGTCTGTGTTCGTGTCTGCAGTTTTCTTGAGCCACCCTGATGCACAAAGAAGACAGACCGAGTTTGTACGTTTAGTTTGTAACCAAGACTTAACCCAGCACCCACACTCATCTAAGAACAGTCTGGCGTTCGATGCAATATGACCTGAGCTGATTGTGCACCAACGCCAAAGTCTACTCTCCGCCTTTTATTCTCCCTACAACAAAATGGCGAAAGACACCAATTTGCTTGACAGTGCACCTTTAAGGTTCTATTGTAGGCAAACGTTGACCTCTCCTATTTCCTTCAAACCAGCTTTAAAAAGAGCTATTGGGCTCAAGTGTAGTAGTTTTAGTTTCAAATCAGTACCTTGTGAAATCGCTGAAATCTGAGCGGTTAAAGATTCTTCAATTTGTCCAAAAAATCACGAAAGATTGGGTATCATAGACGGAGAAGAGGAAGAAATGACACACGGGGCGGGCTCGAACGTGCAGCGTCGTCGCCTAGCACAGCTGGAATGCCACGATCATAACTGCTCTGCGACTCAGCTAACTCGAAAAATTGGCTTCGTGGAATGCTCTTCTCCTTCTATGTTACCCAATTTTTTTAACACATCTGTCATTTTCTTGACAAGGAAACGGATGTTGACCGTTTTCACGCGGAAAGCTTTGTTTATGGGTCTGTTTTATTCATGTATGAAAGCATTTTACTGTCAGACCAAGTTGTGCTACCTTCTAGTCCTGCAATGATCTTTGGACTATCCACCATCTCATTGCTTAGCAATGGCAGATGACGCGACCAATTGTTGTGGTGAGATTCTGGTGGTAGGGACGCCTATTCTACCGCGCTTGATTGGGCTAGTACAGCCTGAAGAACAATTTCCAGGGTGGGCGGAGGGAAGGGGTGAGACAAGCTTTCAGTAGAACCTTAAGCGTAGAAACTGTTTCACCGCTAATAAGCATAAGTTAGGGCTCTGAAAAGCAAGCAGCGGCAACGCCTTTATGTCTTGCTGATTGTGAGTACACCGTCCACACCTTTCTTCTTCCCTTTTTTCAGGGTAGTTTTATATGGTCAACAGCTATTACTATTATAATAATAATAATTCTGAACGCTTCTTCCTCTTCACTCAGATGTGGATGAATGTAAACCGTTTCTCCACTCTTGTGCTGAGCAATCGTTGTGTGTCAACACAATTGGTTCCTACAAATGCACATTCCCATTCCAGGCAGAGTTTAAATTCTTCCCGAAACTCAAACCTCGTAAGGGCTTTCTGTGATAGAATCCCCCTCCCCTTAAAACATTTCTCTTGATTTCAAGGTCTTGGATAAAATTCATTCCATCCCTTGTTTGAACAGCTTGTTGAATATCACTTGCACATAAATTTGACCTTCAAATTCATGTGCCCGTGTAGATTGAAGATCTTAACCCTATCCAGGGCAGACTTTTTCTGAGCTCTGAAGGGTAAGGGGGGCGGGGGGCGGGCACCTTGTGCCCCCTGTACCAAAAACCACTTTCCTCTTGCAAAATTTTGTCTTGTTAAGTTTTGATAGCTTAGTCGAAAATAATCAATCAGATGATACAGTTGTCAAGGTAACCAAAGGCTGGGTTTTAAGGTGGCTCGACTACTTTTCTGCACAAAAATTCTAAAGACAGGCATTCCCCATTTGCAGACTGCCTTGACACAATCAGGAATAAAATGTCAGCAGCGCTTTGTAAAGTATAGGAAACTTGAGAAAACAAAAGGTGATAGAGAAAAAAATAGTCTGAATATTAAGGGTAAGGTACACACGCAACACTGCGCATGCATATGTACGTTCCATCCTCTGGCGGAATTACGCGCACTCTGTGCAACAGGAAATCGAGTGCTGACCACAGCAGGGCTGTTCGCTCTTGGAGCAAATGCTCTTCCCTTTATTCGACGCATCTTTTCTTGCCTTGTAGCCAGGTTTACCAGCGATATCCTCGAGACAAGAATGGCACCGGTGCTTCACTCCGGGAGGGGACGACGATGGCAGCTGAGCTGCAGCAGATGGCTGTGGCTTGGCTCCAAGGAAAAGAGAAATTTTCAGCTGGGTAGACCGCGGAAGACCATTCTTTGGCCTAGACTGCCCCACAGGCGTTCCCAGGGAATGGGTCAAATCCTAGCCAAACTCAAACGAATCAACGCCGGACAGCTCAAGATCAGAAGCCAACCCAAACACGGTGGCCAGGTTTATCCTCGCCATGTAAAGGACAAATGCCAGGCTACATCTTGTCCACAGCGGCGACTTGCCCTTAGTGGAGAATGCAGCCATCTTCTGGTCCATGATGTTGGTTCCGCCTTTCGTCAAGTCGTATAGCTTGATGACTGCTGCCTTCTTGCATCCATGGTCCTTAGTGACCCCTTGCAGTGGCTTTGTCGTAGACATAACGAGGACATTATTCTTCTTGCCCTTTGATGATCCGTTCACATACAAAGTGATCGCCAAATCCTTCTCCTTGTCCCAGAACATCTTCGTCGATAGAAGCTCACGGTTCTTCGTTGACTTGATCTCCTCTGGAATGCCAACACGGTTGCTCTGGAGGGTCCCAATGCAGGCCATTTTCATCTCCATTAGTATACAAAGTGTCCATGGACAGGTTTCTGCCTTGCAAAAGACGATCACTCATCGACTGTGGACGCCAAACTTTATACATAGTTCTTGTTTCCAGAGATGTAGTGCCCAGATGGCAACTCCTTGGGCTTTCCAGCGTAGACTACACTTTGGTAGATGAAACACACACGAGCATCATTCATGGACTTGAACAGCAGGCCATACTTTGCCGGCTTACTTGGGTTGTATTGATTAGACCCAATTGGCTCCGCATGGGATACAGTGTCTCATCCAGGGATAGGTAGTCACTGGGGATGAGGTGCTTCGTGCAGTTCGGGTTGAATTCCTCAAAAAATTCCCAAAATGCTGCGAAACGATCTTAATTCCAACGTGGGCTCCGTGTTCTTGCGTCATCAAAAGTCAAACGCCCAGACAGAAACTTGAACCACTTGCAATACATGGTAACTCCGAAGACTGGGTGACCATATTCGGAGAAGAGCCTGTCTGCACTTTGTAAATTCTCTCCCAACAGACCGCAGAGATACATCAGACCCAAAAGTGCTTACACTTCTTCGGAGCTGGTAGTTGGGATGTATGGTTTGGTGTCATCTGCCAAAACATCTTTTCCAAATTGGTCTCGTTGATACGAGCATTAGTGGACCTCACCACTGATGCGACCATTGGGGGTTGATGAACAAGTTGAAGACATCACATGGTGTCGAGCATGACCGTGCCTCCAAGGTTTAACCCTTTGACTCCTCACTGGTTTGGGGGAATTTGATAAATTTCCGTCAAAGGACGTTTATTGTACGATAACATATAAACAGTACCGATTTGCAAAGAGCAGCCCCTATATTTTCTGAAAGCTTATGTACTGTAGATAGAGAAAACCACCACTATGAAGCAAACAGGCGAGAAAATGTTGACAAAAAAATGGTGAAACTTTCGCATTTGGAAATTATATGATAGTTTCAGTGGTGTGGCATTAGCATGAACTATTTTGCTTCCAAGCCTGTTGACAAGAGAGAGAAACCGGGAAGCCGAGGAAAATAATAGAAGGCCAGTAGACACACTACTAAAAATGAGCCAAGTGATATTCTGCAAAGCAATATTGACCGGTGGTGTGCAAATGAACTTGGCCGGTGCGGCAAAACGAGACGCATTGGCGTTGCACTTTTTCTGTGTCCCAGGAGTGAACACAGTTCCTCTTTCGTTCTGTGGCCTGGCAAATGGAGATGAGCTGCTGGAGCTGTTCAGCTGGCGCAGGGCGGAAGGCACGCTTGGGAGGAGGTGCATGCAGGTCGATGTTTGCGAGCTGTCGGATC
>JAOWAR010131859.1:0-11854 GCA_028571005.1 Clathrina lutea | reverse complement strand
GTCACAACTCTGACATTATGATCTTTGGCATTTGGTCAAAAGCAAAAGAATGTGGTATTTTCTCCAAAGAAACAAAAGAAAGGCGTTTCCTCAAGTTGGAAAGTGATCATTCTTACCGCCATGCCTCTAAGCCATGCCTCAGGTTTATCACTTATTACAACGTTTTATGCTATTCAGATAAAATATACACAATTATTTCATCAACAATACCGAAATTATGCCCAAAATTCAACAAAAAGGACAGAAAACATTGGGTCACGAACCGGAAGGCTGTCACATTTTCATTGAAAAGAAATGGAATAATGAACTTTTAAGTGGATGAAGTAGTCGATCGGTTACAGGTTTATAGGTTTTGAAATTCTTCTTCTTCGTGCAGCAGGCCTTAGAACTGGTGCAGACCGCGGCCCCAGGATGAATCTGAAGTTGAAGTTATACTCACGCGCTCGGAGGCCGCAATTCAAACTTTTAAACTGAAGTGCCCGCTTTGAAGTTCTCCTTTGGCGTGCTTCAGCTATGTGCAGTGATTCAAGAACAAAGCTCTGGCTTCAAGTGCAGCTTGAAGTGACTTGCCTCTGCATTGGCCAATCGCGATCGGGCGCTAGCGAACCCTTCAAGGAGCTGTACAAAGGAAACAACGCTAGCGTGTGGGTCCTGTACGCGCGCGCTGACGGCTGTGACCTGTAACAGCCGCGCTGTCCATGAGAACATCGAACTGCCTGCCCGTTTACTTCTTCGAATTAGTTCTTGCCAATCGCTCTTTCACCTGCGGACCACAGGCCGTGCGGACGCCCCTGCCATGCTGCAGACTACAATGTGACGTGATCGAATATTTTATGTCTCGATCGTTAAATCTTTCCCGTGCAACTTTTATACTCGAACATTGTCCAGAGGAGGTTGGCATGATGTGGATGTTAGAACTAGTAGCCTTGTCATTCCCAATTAGCGGCCAGGTGCATAGCTCCATATCGGGTCGCTGCCCCTGGGTACTGGCTTCATAATGTATCACAATGTCTCACCCTTTGGGCAAGACGAAGAGGCGCCCCCACGCACGGTCACAGGTCTCCGTTGCTGGTCAACAAATGTGTCGACAATGTAATAATATGACCTGTATGTAATGTTGTGTATTATCCTTCCACAGTTCCTGGCCGCTCTAAAGAACTGAAAAAAGTTTGTGTCAGTAACTTCAAAAGACTTTGGGGAACAAAATTGGATATTGAAGCTCAATGGGTATTTGCAAATGTTTTGGAGATGACTCGCAAAGTTATGTGCATCTTGAGAAAAACGGGTACTTTTTGAAAGTATTTGGATATATTGTTCTTATGGGTTTTTCAGGATTTGGCAAAGGAACGTGGCATGTGAACTTTGGAAGAGAATTCATCGACGTTCATGTCGCAGCTGACATGAGATTGCACCCAGAAGACATTTACAAGGCGGAGTTGAATGTTGCAGTGGCGGACGCAAGCCATCCAGTTCTTCCAGCTACATGCTCGGTACGAGCTGAGGTACTGGAGGAGGAGGAGGGTGGCAAGCTGGGGTTTGTGGATGGAGCTGAAATCGAGCTTTCGGCAAGACCATCCAACACCTGGACGTTTGATGTGACAGGACCAATGAAGAGAGCGCTGTCGGCCAGCGTTCATGGAAGAAGCAACCATTCCCTTCGGCTCGGTCTGCATGCTATCCACAGCAACGACGAGCGAATACTGCGCAGTTTCATGTCGCTGATGCGTTTCTCTGAAATGTCTTTTTCCCTCGCGGTTCACTCGCCATCAACAGCCATTCACAGACACAGAGCGAAACGTGCCCTGGACTCCTCAAAGTGCAGCGAAGTTCCGAAATCATACTCCAACTGCTGTCATCGGGAGTTTTTTATCGACTTTCGGAAGCAGGATGGATTCAAATGGATCCGTGAGCCAAGCGGATACTATGCCAATCAATGTCTTGGAGATTGCCCGTACAAGCATGCCGCGGACACACATCATACCTCTGTCATGAGCCTTTATCATCACTACAACGCCGCTGGTTCAGCCCAGCCGTGCTGTGTTGCCAAGGAAATGGACAGCTTGGTGATTCTTTTCGAACATAAAGGCAAGCATAGAATTGAGGAGTTGTCAGAGATGGTGGTCATGTCATGCATATGTAGATGACAGCAAAAACTCTTGATCTCCTGTTTTCGCTCTGCTGAGTTTCAACTCAGTTCGCCAACATTCTGCAATGCATTTGTGTCAGCTTCCGTGCCTCTGTCTTGCTCAATTTTCCCCAGTAGCTCAACTTTGCCGTAATCTTAAATCGTTAGCCTTTCCTACACTTTTACAACCCTCTCTGCATTCTTTGCTCAAGACGTTTCCTGGCAGTTTGCCAGACGTTCAGCACTATTTTCTTCATCCAACAGGTAATCCCTTGCCAATGTTAAACGTGGACTTGAATATCATTCCATGACTGGCCAGAAGCTTAGATCGATCATTTTCAAGACTAGTGTTCTCTCAATTTTTCTGTTCGCACGATTCACACCCTTTTTCTCGATGTTCAGCAATGTTTCTCTCCTTGTAAAGGGTCTGGCATGAAGATTGTTGACATACCAGTGATTATGTTTTCTGTTTCGAGAAGGGATCTCTTCTCGAAACTGATTATTTCTAAAAGGGACATTGCGACGGATCCCACGGCTTTGAAAAGAGCATAACATTTTTTCAAAGTTGCAGAATGGGCACCAAGTGATTCCACATTCAAAATATACAAGCGCTGTGTGGATGTGATTACATCAGCGGAAATTATTTTCCAAAAAAAAGGTTCTCACAAAGCGTGGCAGGTCCCATTGAGATGATTATAATTTAATAAATCCAAATGTTAAGTTTTCTTCGTTATTAGAAATTAATATTGCCGCCAACTTGTATGGTGGTGCAAAAACACGTGAAAAACTTGATGGATTCTCAAGTTCATGGAGGATTTGAACAGATGCAATTACAACTCAGCCGATTGTACTACCTTGTGGCCTCTGTTAAGTAAATGTCCACTAATACTTTGCCGCTCAATTATTCTTTGGAACATTTTGCCAAGAGAGAAACATTCACTTTCAGCAGCATACTCTGCTGGCTCTGCTTGACACCATACCAGTAATCAGACTTCATGATCAACGCCTGCAACATCATCTTCTGCTTCTGTGTTTCGGATGAAGACCAAGGCAAATTTGGCCGAATCAATGACTTAACCAGTTGTTTCCTGTTTTAACGGTCCTGGCACCGAGGAAAAAATGGAGATGAAAAATGACTTCCTAAACCATCACCCAAAATAAGCCTGAAGAAACTTTTGTTTCGAAATGACCAAAGTACGCACATGGATGAAAGGTTAACGGTTGATTTCAAACCTCTTGCTAGGATTGGCACTGCGATTTCACAATCTCACTCACTTCACCAGCATTCAATGATTCTATAAATCCGACATGTGGCTCTGGATTGCACTGGTCTTTATTTTCATTTAAACAAAGAAACAAGATGCCTTATCATCAAGTTTCACCACAGCTGCTTTTTTGCCGGCTCATCAGTGGTTTTGCACGGTGGAAGGAATGAACAACAATCGGTCATTAGTACTGGGATTTTAGTTTGTGTAGTAGTATCCTGCACACACTAGAGCCTCTCTACACACACAAACTAAAACCCCAGCTTTGCAAACAGATGGAGTTCGTCAAACAACGCCACTGGTTTCCACGTGCATAGCTGGGAATTCAGCTAAAGTCAGCTCATGCACTTACGTGCATTTATTTTTTCACACCTGTCTTTAACGCAGTCACGCATTTTAAGTTTCCCACATTTGTTGTTTCACACCGTAGCGCATGCACTTCAGTTAACACACCTTTTCTCACAGTACAGATCCTCTCACACTTTGTCTCGCACTCACAGCCACATGCCTAGTGTATTTGTCCTGGTACTATATTCGATTCTTGTTCATTCCTTCTAAAGTGCGAAACCACCGATGAGCCGGTAACAAAGCAGCTATGGTAAAAACAAAATTAATGACAAATGTGTGTTGTTTCTTAATTTAACCAAGTTCTTGTCCCTTCAGAATGTTCTTCATTTTGTACTGAGAATATTATGTAGAAACATTAAAGAAAGGAGATGTAGGTTTCTTAAGTCTTGTAGTGGGATAGGATGTGCTGGTACTGATCTGCTTCTTCGCATGACACATGCAAAGAAAGTGTATATATGTTCAGGTCAAGTGCTTTCAACAAACCGTTGGTACATGAATAAAACTTTTTTCTAAGGTTCAAACCATATTTGCCCATGAGAGTGATGGTACAGGCCACCACACAGGAACCTACAAAAAGCTGCATTGATGTAATAAACATTCTTGCACAGTGCCAGCAGATGGAAACATAAAATGACAACGTTTCGGCCAGGGTTGCCCTGGCCTTCATCACATTGTAATGCATTGATAATGCTAAGAAGGAACTGAATATTGTGAAGAAGCTTAACGTTTCACTCTATCGCTGGCTTTGACAAGAAATGACATGCTGTGTTGACAGTGAGAGTTTGATTCGATGCATAATTTGACATTGGACATGGCTTAAGAATCTTTCTCTTCGAGAATTGGCAATAATCATTGAAGTCCGGCTTGCAAATCTTTTCTTATTCCTTTCCATTATTCAGTTCCACTTTGGTCAACAGCTCTGGCAGCGGCATACGGTGGCACTGAGCAGAATAGTTGTGTTCTGTTCAAAGGTTTCGCTGCTCTCTTTCCAGCGCCTTTTCGCCTTACTGGACCTCCGCGAGCAGTCGAGCTCCACCGTCAACGGTACTCCGACCTTGACCTGGCATGACGTCGTGTCGGGGACGAAGTATGGGTACCTCTTGCGCGTGCGCACCGTGGTGGGACACCATCCTTCGCACACTGCCAGGTTGACGGTGGCCCGAAAGCCACGGTGCTGGATTCCGACCGTGCGATTTTGCGGCGCGCATAGCGAGAAGGAGGGTGTGGGTGTGGTGGTGACGTCAGAGCTCCTGGGGAGATCCTGGAGGGCGTATTCAGTGGCTGAGGTGAGCGTCGGAAGTCCCGAGACTTCGTTCGCGTTTCCGTCGCCATTCCCGTCCGTTCTGCCGAAATTTTTGGAACTGATATGCCACTGAGGTGCTCGACGAAGGGTATTTCTGGCAGCTTGATCTTGGAGTGACAACGGAGCGCTCGACCGTTCCTTGCTTAGCCGGGTTTGGTCAATGACGGTCCGGGTGAGTACGTCTCCCTCTCCTTCCATGGGAGAGACGAGAATAACACCCATTAAGAGCAGCAATTCACGATGCATTACCAACCCTACGCCTCCTGCAAAATTCGAAGAAAAGAAACAAATTGTCCCCGTAAGCCTCAAATCATCGCTCATTTCAGCTGCGTCCCTCTGCCGGAACTCCTTTTGACCGACACGTGACCTAATTGACCGAGGTGTTTATCATGGCAATGCGGGCGTTGTCGTAGCTCATAGCCCCTTGCGAGCTGTTGCCCGGCGCTCAACGCAACTCAAGTGTTTGAATACATCCGTTCATGCCTAATAATCAACTCTTGTTTGCGAGGAATGACGTTTGGAGCTCAACGCACCTGAGTTGCGGCGACATGTGGAAGAACTGTGGAGTTACCTAGCCGTTGCGGACACAATGGTTAGGGGAAGAAAATTGATTTCCGCAAAAGCTGCTGACCTCACGGTCAGCAAGGTGCAAACGCAAAATTATTGGCTGGCAGAAAAGTTGCTCGTGACAGGAAGAAGCGGAGAGGCCAGATATAACAGATAACACAGACATGGTTTCACTCTGGGCCAAGTGGAAGACGCCTGGTTCTGCTCAATTGCAACAAACTAGAATTTTCTTTTTTAACAGAATGCATTTCATTGGTTCCATTAACACTGCCTGAAAGACCCTTCAGATATATTCTAGGTCTACTCTGAATGTCAAATAGTTAGATTACTTTACACAACGTCCTAAAAGCAATTTACAACAACAGATCATCCAACTCTTGCGAATTGAACAGGTAATGTAAGGACGCAATAATTTTCTTCACAACTACTAGAACCAAAACTAGAACAGGCTTCTCACCTTCTTCTATGGCTAACTGGTATAAAGGGCTACGGTCGAACACGAAAACAGGCGTCGGCTTTGATTGGTAGGAGTAAAGCTTGTGCGAAGAGCGAAAGCGGTAGGATGCAGACTAGATGTCCCTGTATCCCCCTCATCCCACTTCTTTTATAGGGCGGGCGAAAATTTTACTCTGCGGTCGAAAGGGTCGTGGAGCGCGTGAACAGGCTACTGGACCGTGTCCACGGTGACACGCGGGACCCACAGTTCATTCGCCTCGCCGGCCGGAAACCAAACATGCCGCACTCAGCCCCCTTCGTCCTCGCTAAAGCCTGGTACGCTGTCCGTTGAGTGCCCATGGAGATGAACTGGTGTCAATCATATCACGTGCGTGACTCATGCGCGGTTCAGCCCCGAGCGGCGCCGCCATAATGTCATCAAGTCCAAAGGAGAAGTTCTTTGAAGCGTTGCGTGTGGCCATGTCAAGTCCTTTGCCAGACTGCCCCAACGCAAGTCTCGCTGCTGCTGCTGCTAGCAGCAGGTGGTCAGTCATCACCTGGGAGAGATAGCCATCGGATCAAAGATGCGCGAGGTCTGAGTGCGAAAATGCGCACATTAATTTCTAGAAACGGTTCGTGTTTTCGCACGTCCAAGCCATAGTAGAATAGTCATTTTTGACAATTGATCGTTTCCTCATGCCGGTAACAAGGTGCATGGTACAGTAAGCTTTGTCGGGGTCTACTGCATAACAATGTCAAACGACAGGCAGGGATCTGGTGGTGTCGGCTTGGCAAAGACGCACAAAGTTGCGCTTATCAGCCTCGGTCGGTGACTTGCGCTGCTAAAGAGCATGACAAAGGCTAAACAGCCTGGGAGCAGGCGATTCATCGCTCGCAATCTTAGAGAGCGGTCTGCAGGTCGTCGGGCTTCCCTGGAGCCGAGCAGATAATGGCGGAGGTCTTGAACCGCGCTCGTGAAGCCTCATCCTGACAAGGTCGCAGGTAAGGCCTTCACATCGAGTCTATGTCCGCGTGGCATACACTCTATTGGCAAGACGTCTTGTCACTGACGTAGGAGAACAGCCGGTAGCCTCCAGCTAAGCTCCTAGTTATTTTCCCGATCAACATTCCGGCGGCTGATGACGGTTAGTGAGAGGGTAGAAACACTCCACGCTGAGGGTCCTTCGAATTCGTGGACAGCACTAGCGGCGATGGGCGGAGACCGAAAACGCAGTCACAACGGACAATGGAATCCTAGCAAGCCAATCGCCATATCTCTACAAATTGCCTGACAAAAGCAGGTCATCCACTTTTCGTTGTGGAGCATTCAGGCCTTCTTCGACCTCGATTGCTCTCTTCCTGCCTTTCCAACGAGCATGCACGCCATAGCGGGCTTCACCCGATTCTCCGCGAGCCGCAGGGGTGGAAGAATTTCACAAATTGTGTTTTCCGTTCTGCGGTAAGAGAATATTTCCCTCTCCAATCGATAAAAGCAAAACAAACTCGTTATAGATTTATTGCCCTTCTTCAAGTGGCGAGCAGTGGAAGGCGGAGAGTTATCGCAATGATAGTAGCGATCGTGACGGCGTTTCGCCGAAGTGTAACAATTCCTCTGTAGTGTAACAATTCCTCTGTTTACTTCTTCGAAGTCCCTTGGGGGTTTTGTCTTCACTGCTCCGGGACGGTGTCTCAAATTGAGAAGCCAAACGAAAGAGACCCCGGGGCGGAAATTACAAGTAATTGATTGTGCGTGAGCAGCAAATTGGATATGCTGTACATACCACAGGCGGAAGCACGTCTTGTAGACGAAGACGGTCGTCGGTAAAGGGAGGAGCGCGTTTGGCGGTCGAATGTCCGGCTAGCAAATATAAGCACCGGCTAGGAGTTCGAAGACTACCGAAGTAACGGCCCACACGTGAAAGGCACTCCGGGGGTTGCTGGCACCAAAGTCATTTCAGCGTTCCGCCGGTGCTCTTGGATCCCATTGCACGATCGGGCGGGAGGTTGTGCACGAAAATGAAAACTGGTGAGAAAGGCGGGAAAATATTCGACGATCCCGCCAGTGCTCCTGGCCGCAGCTGATGCCTAGGTTTTCAACAAAATTCAATTCCTAGATTTGCCAAACCATCTAGAAAGACTGCAAATTCTCTTCGGTGATCTTCAAGGAGGGAAGAAGCGTATTCGAGCAGCCCCGCTAGCTACATGTATAGTGTCATTGGACGAACGTTTGGACATAACAATTCACGTGACCAAGCAAGGCTGAGATCAATAAATCGTGGCAACCTGCTCGTCTTGCAATAATGATATGCAGACCATTATTCCGAATCAGGGCATTTTTGCGCACGCCATACTAAAATCCGTTCTGTAGATGAGGCGGGTGTACAAGTTTATCGAAAAGGTAAACTCAAATAGGCTCGGAAAAATTATAGTAATGGGTGTACGTGAACTCAATTGAACAGGAGAGAAGATCTGAAATTGGAGAGTCTGTGACCTGGGTTCAATTCGAACCTAAAACATGTACGCCAAGATGAGCCTGTTGACAGCCCAATTTGTGAATTAGACTCTTGCAGCCAGATGCTAATATCTAAGTCAAGATCATTGTCAAGGAACTATGATATCAACATTTATAGGGCAATCCTACTCCCTGGACAACTCTCCTCCGGGCAGGAAAAGCGTTTCACGAGTACCTGGCGCGGGCAGCCATCCCGAGGTCGGATCACTGCGGCCGGAGAGCTTGGCAGAAGTAATGCTGTCGGCAGGAGACAAAACAAACGAAGTTGAAGGATTTGGTTGAGGTGGTTAGAGCGTCGGAGCGTAAATCCGAGGCCGTGGGTTTGAGCCCCACCTGAGGCCAATGATTTTTTCTTGGTTCAATGTCTCCCTAGGCCTGCCTTCGCGGGCGTAAAACGTGATTATGATGCTTTCTCATTCAGTCATAATCTTCCCCGCGTGATCTCTCTGTGTATCATATTATCACCCAGGGGATTGTTCTTGCAGATTGATGGGACACGAAGAGAGCTATCAGCCCTAAAATCCCTGTATGCATTTGGCGCGGAAAGTCGCCGAGTTGGGAATAGTGCTAGTGACATGCAGGTTTTATGCTCTCGTGATCGATTACACCACATGCAGCATATGGCTGTCAATCGGAACGAGCTGCGATCATGATCACGGGCCCCGTGGTCTGTTTAGCTGGCTTCTCTGCCTCGTGAGTTGAATGCCCGTTATGAGCAGGTTCAGGCAAAAGAGACAGGCTTCTGGCGCCGATTTTTTGGGCTATCTGGGCGAGCGGTGACAGTCGCTGAGTTTGATTTCCCCTCTAATTTAATAACAGATCCAGAAAGCATGAATATCCTGCTTACGCGTACGACAGGATTGCAAGGAACAAAGGCTCATCGCAAGGGGCCATGGAATCCAGAACGAGGTGAACATTGCTGTCGAAATTAGGCTTTGCCCTCTTTGAAGAGCATCCGTATCCATGGGTACTCAGCACGTAAAAGACATTGTGTGAGAAAGGCGCCCCACGCGCGTCAGTGGCTTGTGAAGTTCCTCACCACAGTTAATGGTTAACCTAGCCCGTCCCAGACGGCCAGTACGCCAACACTTCACGATTTGTCTTATCTAGGGGTTGATACTCGCAATCGTGTTGATTTGCATCATAGCTGGGAACAACGGTCATGGTTCCTTCGGAGGAGGAAGAGATGGAACTGCACCGGCAGGAGAAATATATCCTGCCTGTGCGGTAGTACCAAATTGCCCATGGCATAGCGCAAAGTGAAGGCGGCTCTCGTCTTCAAGCCGGTTTCGTGCCGCAGGTTCTAGTCTCGGTCTCGGCACAGCGCATGCGCTTATATTTCCACAATCGACCGACATTTGGACGTGTCATTTCGTGTCGACCTCGGATCTCAAACTTGTAGGCATTAGTGAAATAAATTGCGGCTACCTCACGTCATGTAAGGATATTGTAGCAACGCTAGAATCCACCGAAGATGCAGCTGATGAAAACTACAAGTAGAGTGCGCATGGAGCAACCGTAGTCCGCAAAGCATCACAAATCTCCCCTCGTTTATTTCGATCCATGCTCGAACTCCGTTCCTCTCAGTAATTTGCGTAACGTTTTTTGAATGTCAGACCAGTCTAGTGTATGGTTCTTCCGGAGTTAGGGAGCTGTCCCTCAAGCCTCGTACCTTGTGTGCTCAGCCAGCCCTTTCTTCCATCACCAATCCGTGAAGTAGAAGCTTCAAATACTTGAAGCAGACAGACCCAAGATTGACTCCAATGCACTGCAAGTCGCACTGGTATTCTTTGTTTCTATTTTATTCTCTGAAATTTGGCATAGCCTTTCCCTTCGAATTCGATCGCTCCACTGTTAAAATTATCATGGAGATCTTCACCCAGGGGTTCAGCTATAGGCAGGCAGAGATATTTCCCTAGCCATGCTGAAGATACTGCAGCAGACCACGAGCACCGCAGATCAGTGGACGGGCTTAAAGATGAATGCTGAAATCTAGATTATGATATCTGTTGGTTAGACTGAGTTACAATGAAAAGAAAATGGCGGCTCAAAACTTTACTTCACCACTGTCGCTTCAGTTTACAAGGTATAGGCACTGCATTTTGGGGATTGCCCTCTCTTCTTGGTATTGCCCGATAGCTTTGAGAAGAGTAGCGTTTGCTCGGAGCACTTTCGACCTAGGGACTTCAGAGACGAGGAGTTCACGCGCGGCTTACAAGTGGAGCTTCTGGGCACCAAGGCGGTGCACGGAGGCTGAAAGAAGATGCTGTCCCTGCTAGTTTTTGCTTCAACCAACCACCTCTACCTGTATCAGCCAACCACTTCTACCTGTCATCAAGGCCGCCTGGATCAGTGAATCAAGTAGAGTTTCCAAGTTGCTGCGCAAGAAAAAGTTAATACTATGCGTAGATGCTAGAAGCGATAGCCCCGGGTACTCGGCGAAGTACGGTACGTACACCTTCATGGATTCTGCATCTGACCTGATTGTTGACTTTGAGCTTGTCAAAAGCACTGAAACGAAGAGCAGTGTGGCGATGGAAAAAGCTGAATCCGAACGAGCCTTCGCACGAATTCGTCAACGGCTCAAGGTAACCACAGTTGGGTTGGATAGAAGCAGTCAGATCGCGAGTATTATCAGAACACGCCTCTACAGTGGTATTGCGCACCAGTTCGACGGGTGGCATTTTTCCACATCCGTCTGCAAAAAGATCCGAAAGGCGAGCAAGCCCAAGGCCAACGCCATTTTACTGGACTGGATACCGGCGATCAATAACCACATCTGGTGGTGTGCCAAGAATTGTCGTGGCAGAAAGGAGCGCTTGCAGGAGATGTGGACATTGATGCTCCACCATATCTGCAACAAGCACTCCTGGCCCGATACACAGTTTTTCAAGCGTTGTGCACATCCGTGACTAACCTGAACACAACAACAAAAGAAGAAATTTATCGCACCTGCGTCGGCTGCTTATGAAGCTCTCGAAGCAATTCTAAAAAGTAAGAAAACCATGGCAGACCTGGACATCTGACTCAGTTTTGCCACACGGGAAAAGTGGAGGTGTACCACAGCGTCTTAACGAAGTTTTGCCCGAAGCGGGAGCACTCCAGCCATGCAGGCATGGTGGCGCGTACACAACTTGCTGCCAAGGACCACAACAGCAACATTGGTCCCCAGCAAGCAACAACAAAGGGCGGAAAGCTGCGCTACTGCACAGAGTTTACCAAGCAGAAAGGTGCATGGGTTGCCAAAAAATTTTTTGAAAAGAAAGATTACAGCTATCAAGACGATCTGCTGGAAGAAG
>JAOWAR010131748.1:0-11854 GCA_028571005.1 Clathrina lutea | reverse complement strand
TGGCCTTCCGCAAGGGCCACATCAGGTCAAGCATATCTTCTTCTTCTTCTTCTTCTTCTTCTCTGTCTGTGGCATGTTCTATCCACTAGGAGAAATGTTTCAACAAATGTTTCCTTTCATGTCAGAAATCACTGAAGCGTGGGTCATACCAAATCACTTTCCAAATCATGGTTTCTTTCAATCACACGATCGGAAAAGTTGCAGGTTACCGAGGCTTTCTTTCTTATTTTCTTTTTCATGAATACACGCTGGAATTCTGCGCTTCCGGGTCTTGCTAGCTGTCTGTGCTGCCCCCAGTCTCTCAGAGGAGGTCATCCACATTTTGTGCGCAGCGACAGCGTTCTTTGAGGGCTTTCTCTTCCCGATCGCAAGCATGCCTTCTTGGATATCCTGGGTGATCTACATCAACCCGCTCTACTGGGGATTTGCTGGTGTCATGCGAGTCATACTTGATGGTCAGGTGGGAGCTGCTCAAATAAGAGCCACTTTATTGGATTGCTCAAGTAATGCAACTTGCTCCATGTCACATTGTCTTCCACTTCAAGCTAGGTAACCAGCAGTACCTGCCTTCAAAGTGTACGTGTCCCCTCCCGGCGATTTTCATCCTTCACCATCATTGATCATGTTTGCTATATGTTCTTTGGCACCAGGCACTCCCCTGCCCTCGATCACAGAGCAGCAGCGAACTGGATTGTGTGGGCAAAATTGGCAGCGTGATCCTGAAAAGCTTTCGACTTGACGAGGCAAGTCCATACGAGTCACTAATCGTCATGCTCTCCATGACAGCAATTTGCCTCCTCCTGGCAGTGCTGGCTCTCTCGCCGCCCTTGAAACGAATGTTACAAGGTTGGAAACGTAGCCTCTCAAAGAGGCTTCATCAAGTTCGGAAAAGACGGTGAGTTTGTATTGCATTTTTGAACATCAGCTCTTGCTGCTTCACCAACTGAAGAAACATCAGCTCTTGCTGCTTCACCAATTGAAGAAACATCGAAAAATGTCCAAGTCAGTGCCGAGACCGGGACTTTAACCCAGGCACCAAATTTGAGTCCTTTTCTCGGCGCGGAGTTGAGCATTTATCAGTTTTTCTGCAGTCAATCAATCTTTTCTATGCGGTTACATCTATTCTTTTAACCTGATGCTTCAGCAACTGAGGAGGCCGGACTTAGCGTGCTTTTCCAAGGATCTATGTGACTGCTACTTGTTAAGACTTAACAGATGGTACACCTGCTTTGGCAAAAGAAGTCTTGACTGCTACCCTTCTTCATGTTCTGGATGCTCTATGCTGCCGGAGCACAATCAGCCAGGTCTGTGTGCAGGTGTTAGTCTTAGGCTGCAGGCAGTGAGTTGTATCTACATGCTGCTTTCACACTCTCAAGCAAACACTCACCCTCACATACTCACACATTTCTCTCTTTCTCTCTCTCAACCCTCCCTCTCTCTCTCTCTCCCCTTTCTCCCATTTTCTCTCTCTGTCTGTATGCCTCTGTCTGTCTGTCGGTCTCTCTCTCTCTCTCTCTCTCTTTGACACACATGCACACAATTTTTTCTCTGTAACACCCTCATCCACAGGCACATCCCCACTCATGCACACGAACACGAACATCGTGCCCAAACATATGTACTTGCACCAAGAAGGAAAAAAAGGCAAGTTAAGGTATTTCCTGGCAGCTGTCACACACATGTGCAGGATCAGAAGACAGCCTAACTTTCCTTCCGTTCTAACGTGTACAGACAACAACCACAGAAGGGCACTTCAAGAGCCAGCTACAGCGCACAGCCCTTAGTAGCAAATAGCACTTCTTTTCGACGCCATTCCCTATTTTCCTTCAATCCTGAGTACGAACGGGGTACGTCAGTTTCAGAGTCCATACATCTCTTCTCCTCTCAAGTGTAAGTCCAATCAACTATCGTCTCGAAAATTTGGTCCAAGATGATTGTGTAGCTTTTGGCCTTGCAGCGTACTTGAGTGGTACTTCTCTGTTGTCGTTTGTTGGCGCGGAGAGTTCTTCACATTTGCCCGTACATGGTCAGTGACTGTCATGACAAAGAGCATGTAACAATGACAATAGTACAGACCTTGTATGCTTGACACTTTACGTACCATTTTCACACTTTGACCGTTTGATCATCTCAATCAACTTTATTTATCCCGCATCACATTGTTTTAATTAAATGAATAATTATGGTTTTACTTCAAGTAATCAAAAATCAGAGCAGAAAGGAAGGTGAACTGCTCCACTCACTCTGCAGTCTTGGATCGTTTTTCACCCTCGGGAGATGTCGAGTCTCCTTTTTGGCAAGCCTTCAACTCCACCGAGAATAACGATGATGTTGTCGAAAACTTTATTTGGAGCT
Organism: Clathrina lutea; assembly: GCA_028571005.1. Lineage (NCBI taxonomy): Eukaryota > Metazoa > Porifera > Calcarea > Clathrinida > Clathrinidae > Clathrina > Clathrina lutea. Next base: position 9,499 of record JAOWAR010131748.1, on the reverse strand, counting down.
GTGATGTCAGTACCATCATCCCCAGACTTGCTGCTCTCATGCAATCCTGTCCCCGCGCAGTCTCGCGATGGGGCTTGTATGTCTTTCCTAGGTTGTTTGCAAAAGCACGGGGAAAACTTGTCACACCAAAGCACTGTTCAAATATGTTTCTGAGAATGTAGCCAGGTCCACAACAACCTTTTGAACAGAACGATTGAAAAATTGAACTTCATTTTCAAATAAACGGGCCAATATCTTTCTCATTGCTTGGTGTGAAGGATCTTTTCTTTTTCCAGTCATCTTTACCATGACGAAAAAGGTGGTATGACATCAAGCAGCTGTCTAGTTCTAAAGATTGATCTAGTGATAAAGACAGCTCTCAGGTAAAGACAGCTCTCAGGTAAAGACAGCTCTCAGGTAAAGACAGCTCTCAGGTAAAGACAGCTCTTAGGTAAAGACAGCTCTTAGGTAAAGACAGCTCTCAGGTAAAGACAGCTCTCAGGTAAAGACAGCCCTCAGGTAGTTTGAAGAACCCTATCCATAATATACATCCATGCGTGTTTCAGGAGCAAGTTCGGCGAGATAAGCTGAGTTCATCATAAGCAGAAGAAGACATAGTACACCGAAACGCCTCTGACTGCTCCCCACTTTAAGAGTAGAAAAGGATAACACGTCGCTCGCTTAAGATGAGAGTGAGGGTTACAAGGTCCTCTGCAAACTGTACGCTCTTCATTCAGTGCCACGCTTCCCGCGCTTCACCTCAAGCAAAATGCAGAATCGAAAAGTGTTGGCTGGAAGGTCCTCCATCTTGAGTAATGATATCCCGTCTTAAGATAGTTCATGTTGGCATGGACACTATTTTGATGTATTTACTTTGTTTATACGGCTATACCGGTCATCACACACCCCTGTCACAGCCGTGCAATACCAGCTCAGAGTGATCAAAATGGCTACTCAACTGGAAACAGTCTGAAACATGTTTTGCACAGAACGGCTGACTGAAGTGTGTCTAACTGTCTAGGGCTTCCTGTGTCTGATTCTGTCACTGTCTATCAAGCTCTGTCTCTTCCTCATTTCATATCTCTGTCTTTACCTGTCCTTTACCCTCCGACAACTTCAACCTATTACATTCTTTTCTTTTTAACTCGTTCTCTCTCTCTCTCTACTGAACCTCAACCTCTATAGGTCTGAACCGTACTCTCGCCCTGAGCAGCGATCAATTCGCCATGAGCAGCGGCGGCAATCCTTAGACAATGATCTCCTCTTAACGTCGAGCGACAGTGACAGCGACAGCGATTTAGAAAGTCACGTTCAAGACAGCGCGTTGGGATCTTTCAAGAAAGATGGCAGGCAGAGAGGTGAACGACAATCTAGCTCTGGTCAGGAAGAAAATGATAACGCTCTTCGCTTGGCCCTAAGGTAACCTCACCTTGGCTTGTTAAAGATTCAATTTAACTGCTTTACTGGCAGATGTTAAGTTCTATTATTTTCTCAAACGGTGTGACTTCTAAAAAAGTGTCCAGTGTGTCCTTAGCTCTTCTTCTGATTTCCAGCAGTTTAAGAAAGTCTTAGCATTGCTACTTTATCTTCGCATTGTTACTTCATCTTCGCATTGTTACTTCATCTTCGCATTGTTACTTCATCTTCGCATTGTTACTTCATCTTCGCATTGTTACTTCCTCTTTGCATTGTTGCTTGACCTTAGCATTGTTACTTCATCTTAGCATTGTTGCTTGACCTCAGCATTGTTACTTCATCTTAGCATTGTTGCTTGACCTCAGCATTGTTACTTCATCTTAGCATTGTTGCTTGACCTTAGCATTGTTACTTCATCTTAGCATTGTTACTTCATCTTAGCATTGTTACTTTCCATACATGCCTTCGTTCATCGTGATGGATTGCTCATTACCATCATGTGCCATGACTAAATGTTCTTAACTTGGCGAAGGTTCATAGCCTGGGTTTGGCTCAGGTTCTGCACCACGGAGCAATCTTCGCCCAGCAAGAAAGCCTGTTTTATGCTTAGGAAAATTTTATGTACTTATGAGGTTCTGTCCTGTAATTTGCGCAGCCTATTAACTATTGAGCTCGTCTGTCTATTCTTGTCAGGTGGAAAACTTTGGCTCGAGAGAAATCGCACAGGCGGCGGCAAAGCATTGACTATGCCAATTCCCCACTGCTGCGTCAACAGTCACACATGCGCTTTCTTCTCACAAAGGCCGTCACCAACTGGCAGGATGCGGTCTTCGACAGCCAGCTGCAGCGGCGTCAGGTCCACGCAGCGAAGCAGGTCGGCAAGCGTGGTGAGGCCGTGCAGAAGAGCCTCGATGCATTTATGCAACGCATTAGTCACGGCAATGCGGAGCAAAATAAGACGCGCCGTCAACAGCAGCAGGAGATGCTTCAACAGGTCCGGGAGAGAAGCAACATTGAGATACCACAACTAGCAAACGACCACCGTCGGTTGGAGCAACGCAGGCAGTCAACGGATCCTGACTGCACGGAGTTGCCGGCCATCACCAGGACGAACGATGACATTGAGCTGGAGGGAAGTGATGAGCCGGATCTAGGCGAAGTTGGCCGGACAGTGTCAGATCTCACTGCTCTGGCAGGAGAGCGGGAAGCCGCAGTCAGGACCAAGCGAAACCGCTTCAGCTTGCCAGTTGCCGAGGCCGACTTCCAGATTCATCTCCATCAGCGAGCCGAGTCCAACCCGCACATGATGAGGCTAATCAGTGCGCCAGATGGACCATTGGCCACGCCTGTGCACGAGGATTCCAGACGACGGATGTCTCTGCCCGGCACAGGAAAAACGACTCTGGACAAGACCGATAACCAGCCGTTGCAGTCAACACCGCTGCCAGATGCCGGGGAGGATGTTGTGTCCATCATTTCTGACAGCTGTTTACCAAGCTCTTCCTATCTTTCAAAGGAGAACAGTCAGCAGCGGCTGTCATACCATTCCTCCCCTCGCACTTCACCACAGCTCTCTGCTCATCACTCCGGTCGCCTATCTCCCCAGGCCTTCACCAAGTTATCACCACAGTCCTCTCCACGTTCTTCCCCCCGCATGTCACCGCACTCTTCACCGGCCATGAAACACCGGCGGCGGGAGAGGGCTTCCTCGTCCAGCAATGCCAGCCCTTCAAATTCCCCAGGCCACCTTTCCCGCAGCCCACAGTCACCTCGACGCTTAAGCTACATTCAGTCAAGGCCAACAGCTATCGACATGGCTCCTCTTGACATCGTGGAGGAAAGAGATGAGGGACAGCAAGATGAATCCTGTTCAGCGCCACAGCTCAGCCAACAGGGTCAATTTAGCCCAAGAGACGCGACTTTAACTGTCTTTGTCCGCTCTCCTACAGAGGACTTTTCCAACGTTCGCGAACTGTACCAGCAGGAAGAGTCCGGCGATTGGCACGTGAGTGCAGTGTAAGCTGACGACATTTCGTGTCTTTTTTCTTCGAAATTGGTTCGCTGGCCTCTTGCGGGAGCAGCACAGCGCATGGGTGTTGACAATTCTTGCTATCATGCTCTCATTTCTCTTGCAGCCAGTTTTGACTTGTTAGCTAGATTGTTAACTGTTGTTGGTGTTTCAACATCCAATCTGATGAATTGTATCTGGCGGACGCTCGTACACAGCCTTAAGACACTGCATGTCCAACAAGACGTATTCAAACAGAGGACTGTTAAACCTTAAAACCTTTTGAAAAACCATTATATCTGTACATGTATACCAATGCATGCACCATTCTGTTTTTGGAAAAACCAATTCGATTGATACTTACCACAAAAAGTCCAGCTGCCAATGCATGATGATGGCAGTACTGCCATTTCTATATTTTTGGATTTACCCTGATGCCCGATTTTTTTTGAACACTGCTCATAGAATGTTAAGCGTGAACTACCCAGATCAAAGAGCCGAAGGCAATTTCGTCTGTATTTCTTTCCACCCTCTTTTTTTTCACCAAAAGAATTATTTCTCTTCCACCTGCCACTTGTGCTTGGTGCTCTGCCGGTAAAGAGGACTGGGGAAGTCATGAGAACTGTGTGGTGTGCAGTGTGTTTTTTGGATACCGTTGCCATGTCGTTACGACCAACACCAGTCAACAAATGTAAGTACATGTAGCTTTGACAAATCTTACACATGACAGTCGGACCGGCATAGAATAAGCTTATTATACTAAACTGACGAGTTTAACGTCGTGAGTTTTCATGTCACGACTCATGCCAGGTCCAGGTGGCTTTGTCTCGGCAAGGCAGCAGGCAGGGATAAATATTCAGCGGCTCTTGGCAAGAATAACAGTCTCTTTCGTCTTTTCACCCTCGGCTCTCTCGTTCACCTATCACCCAAACCTATGGTTCAAATTGAAGTGCTTTCATTTGCGTCCGGATCGAGATTGTGTGAGCGAGACTCGCGCTCCAGCTGGCATAGTTCACACAATCTCTCGAGCCCTCCCGGCCGCGACCCTGCCGACTGTGTTTACCATTGCAAGCTGGGGCTACAGGATCTGATGATCACATTGCGAATGGCAGATGTAGGCATGAGCATGAGCCTGGAACAGCAAGCACCGCGAGTTTGTGCTCGCACCCGGTCTTCATGCTCTTTTGCTGGACCGCGACCGTGTCCTGATGTATGCATGCAAGTAATACAAGGTGGGCAGGGACAACATTTTGCTGACTTAGAACCTGTATTACTGTAACAGTATCGGACCCCCTCCCCCTCCCTCCCTTCTGTTCTTCATAATCCAGGTGCGAGGGCTGTGCGAGGCGGGAAAACTTGAAATCTGGCCCATCATGGTCAATTCGCTAATTGTGCAAGCTCACATTAGACACTGTTCAGTCTTGGGCTGGAATCGATACGCTCGGGCCTTTATCGCTCACCGATGGTCAACTTCAGGGTCGGAGCTGGTACTGCCCGAGTCAGTGCACTGTCACGTATAACTGAAAAGAAGTGGCAAGAAGCTAGGTAAGGCCGAGGTTACCATAATACTCTTTCTAAGGCCGAGGTTACCATAATACTCTTTCTAAGGCCGAGGTTACCATAATACTCTTTCTAAGGGAATTAAACCGGTGAATACACGCAGGAAGACTGCCAAGCATCGATCTTCGTATTCCCGGGGAGGCGACGACTTCGGTAGAAGCAAACGGTAGCGTAACTGAGCTAGCGTGCGGACGGACCGCCGCGACATGCACCCTTCCCACAGCAGTACTGATGCCTGAAGCCGGCTGCGTTGCTGCCGTTGAAGCTGAGAAATTCTGGGCGATCAAAGTTGTAAACAACAGCCAGTTGTACGCCAAGCTCGTTCACCCTCGGTACTGGCCAGGAGGTGGGACGGAGAAGCACGCAGTCATCGATCACTTCATCACCGACTCACGGAGCAGCGCAAAACGTTTCATCTTCGACTCCAAGCGGTGGGGAATGCATGCTGAAGGGAAATCCCCGTGGCGAGCACACGGCTCCTTCAAGTTTCGGTGCTGGCGTGGCCTGATCAAGTGTGTGCATAGTACCAGAGACTCATGCACGGGCTGTAATGATGACCGGTTTGAAGCAACATTCAAGTAACAAAGCACAGGTTGAAAAGAGACTACGGGGTACAGCACAACGACTTCACGTCGGTACCAAGGTGGTCATGACGAGTTCGACTCGAGAGCTTGGTGCAATCACTGACATCCGGCCTGACCAACGACATTGTGCAGACATGCAGCTGATTTCCTGCAAGCCAGGCTCACTTTGTCAGTTACATTCTACGTAAAAGAAGGCGGGGGGCGCTACCTCAACTGAAGTCCATCCTTCACAAAAGATGAGCGTACAGTGCATAGCTCTCCTCTCTTGTCTTTGCCCTTTCATGATGCCCTCAAACTTGATGCTGCTCGCGTTTTGGGTCCCGCATTGGAGTGCGCAAATAAATTACTTTGGATATTATACATGTCGATAAGGCAGCCTGCGTGCAAGACTTGAGTTCGAAAAAAAAAAGCCATAAATCTGCTTTCCCCCAACAGTCGATTTCGCTCTAGGACAAGGAGATTAAAACGCGGAATCGAGGGGAATAACCACCAACCCCTATCATCATGATCATGTTTATAACAGCGTTTTGCAACAGCGCCCTGGTAATCCCCGGTTTCCCATCCCCAAAATGCGGTCTATATAAGCATGACTAATTCACTATTGGCTGGCCGTGATATCTTCGTGGAAATGGCGCGAAAGTTTAAGCTTTGGGCATAAAACACAAGACACCAGCCGATCTCAAAGACAGAACGCTTTTTCATCGCAGGAGAAAAGTACTTGATTTGCGTCGGATTCTTCTCCGTCATTGCCTGAGAGGCTTAGGACTACTTCTCAAGGTGGCTCGACAAAGGAAGAGCAGATCTACTAGTCATGGCTTGACCTTCCGTCGCGGAAGTTTCGGCCATGTGAAGAAGAAAGCGAGCTTGGCAAACAACGCCTACGTGGGCGCCTATGCCCCCGCCCATGGGCTGAAAGCGGAAGCTTTCCGTGGATACTTGCAAAAGAAAAACTTCAAAAAGTACTCGCCTGGTGGCAGGCGAAGCAACGTCAAGAATCCCCCGTTCGACCAATGTACATATTTCCGTTCGAAGAACGCCAAGCGCGCGGAAACGCAGCTGTTGCAAGTGCGTACCTCTGGAAAAGGGCAGAAGAAAGGCGGCCTGTTCAACAAGCAACGGCTCTCCAATCTCTCCTCCGACAGGCCGGGGAACGTTTATGTACTTTCTCAGGAAAAGCGAGGCTTGCGGCCCCGGGCTGTCAAGAGCTCAAAATCGGCGCCATCATCATAACTTGTACTTCTCTGGACATTACACTTTTCGACTTTTAAGGCTTATGCCGAGGTCCTGCCTCTAAGCGGCGACTCCTCTCTCTCTCTCTCTCCCTGTCGAGGTTCTTTGAACTGTTACTGCAACTCAGAGGTAATCATTCCGTTTCTATTCAGCTCTTTGAAATTTTTTGTCTTCTTTTTTCAGCTCAGTGCCACAATGCATCATGTATTTCAGTAGCTTCCTTTCACGAGGCTGTCATGTATGTATCCAATTCATGCTGTGTCCGTTTTGTGCGAGAAGAGATAAGCCCGTGTATTTTTTTTTTTGGTCTTTTTGCCCACATTGACTCGAAAAATGCCCAAGCTCCTATGCCTTGCAGGGCTTGCTGCGTAGTTCATTTATTTTAACTGAGAGATAATTTTCCATTTTTCAATGCCAATTTTATTCTGCTCTTTGAAACAATTTTGTCTTTTTTTTTCAGCTCAGTGCTACAATGCAATAGCTGCCCACTTTGACTCGAAAAATACCCAAGCTACTGGTATGTCTTGCACGGCTTGCTGCGTAGTGCATTTTCTGCCCGCGCGATCATGGAGAACCATCTCTTTCACCCATGTGAGCCTTTCGTTGTCCTCTTCTTGCTGTATGTACGGTGTGTGGGCAGGTCACAGGCCAAACTGGTGCAATGATGGCGGGTTGCTTTCTACTGGCTACGTGATCGTAAAGTTTTCGCTTTTGGCGGGCGAGTCATCGAGTTCTATCTACATGTATTTCTTCCTTATTGATTCTTCTTCCCCTCACCGCGTTGAGTAAAAGATTGCATTTTTTCTTCTTCCGAATGCGAGTTTGACGAGTTCCGACAAGTTAGGGACTTGTGGTCATATGACGTACATTGGACACGTGACCAGCACGCACCTGAGCTAGAAAATTCCCTTCACCCTTGTCAGTCCACCAACACGCCCGCCTCGCGTGGCGGGAAGTTTAAAAAGCTACAGTGTAAAGACACAATACACGGCTGTTTTATGCAGACATTTGCCAAAATGGCGGCTGAAAAATCATTTTTGATTACGGCGTCATAACTATGGCAACCCGCTAGGAAATGGCGACCGCGCTGCATGCTTGCTTGCGGAACACATACATGAATGCCACCCGTGCCAAGACACAAGTACAATGGACCTGCACGAAAGGAGTTCTTCTTGTTGAAACCACACACCCAGTGGAGCAAAAAGAAAGCGGAAAGAAGAGCTGGGTTGAACTACCGGTCATGATGATGCGCTGGCAACTTTGTCCGAAGGTGCGGCGGAAATATGAGAACGATGTTAGGGGAATTGTTCGGGGAGTGTCGCCAGGCAGTGTTGCTCTACATGTACAGCTGTTACCAGCCGGGAGACCTCCTTCGGAATGTTGCTGAAGGTTTGGAGGAGTATATTCAGCTCGTGGTGGATTCCTTCGCCGCCTTGCTCGCCGAGGAGGCCGAGGCAAACATCATATCGGCGGATGCATGGAGCGACGTGGCTCTCAAGGAAATGATCACTGTGATCCAGCCAAGGTGACAAGAGACTTCTTCTTTGCTGCAACTGGCCATGAAGGTGGCGATATGAGAAGTCCTACATGAGCAGTTAGGAAAAACCCCAACTGGTACCGCCTTCCAAGTCGCGGACAGGTAGCGCCTACTGTAGCCAAACACTCTCAACAGCGGTAATGCCGTGCCATCAGCGTTTGGGGATGATCCCCGACCTCCTTTGCGTCCTGGCGAAATGAAGGGCAGCTGTCGAGGATTACCATCCCCTGGGGTGCAGAGATTTGACTGATGATGGAAGTCTTCAGGGCTTTGTGGACGTTGTTTCCCACGAATGCTCCCCAGTGCTTAGCTTGTCACTGGATGCTGTCGTCTAGGATAGCGACCTCAATGCTTACCTCGCCAGGCTTGCTTTTCACTTAAAGGGGGACTCAACCCAAAAATGAAACTTTTTCATTTGTAGTATTGAAGAAAAAATGAAGATCGCCGGTGGTTCCACGTTCCAGAGCCGTTTCCAACCTGAGCTATTTACAATTCAAATTTGGGCACCGGCTTGGCGCCAAAAATGATGACGTCAATGACACAAGTCAGGTTGCCGGCCAGCCGATCAAACGATCAAAGCATACAAGCCGCACAACTTGTGCTTGGCAGTATGGAAGTTCTTTCCTTCACCGCTCCTCCCAGCAAGCCCGTTGCAGTTTATGGTAGCTGCCTATCGAAGTTGCTAATTATGTAAGATGGTGTTTTGCAGTGCGTATGGGCGCAACAAGTCGGACGATTCAAGGAAGAGAGGAGTGAGTTTTCATCGCTGATGATGTGCGGAGGAAGCTTTGGGTGCATGCTCTTCACCTGAAGTCTCTCCCAGAGCGGTATGATAGCAATGGCTACGTCTGCTCCGAGCACTTCTTGCCGGAGGATTTGCAAAGAGATTTTCGAGCAGAGTTGATGGGTACTCGACCGAGGAAACAGCTCAAGGTTGACGCTGTTCTCTCCGTGTTCTCCTTCTTCGCTGCTGAACCTCCCGTGAAGCGTAAAAGAAGGGAATCTGCTGAGTGGGGTAATCGACGAACCGGTAATCGTTTTTTTTTTCGAAGTGTCTTGAAAACCTACATGTGCTGCTTAAAGGCAGGGATGACGGAAAAGCCTGAATAGAAGCAGCATGTGGTTGGCTCAAGCTGGGATCCTTGACGATGGCCAGCGCTGGAAAGATGATGGCGCGTGCGTGCG
>JAOWAR010131637.1:0-11855 GCA_028571005.1 Clathrina lutea | reverse complement strand
GTGTAAACATCAATCTTTGGGTCAACACGTATCTGTAGTGTACACATCAATCGTTGGATGAATCCGTGTCTGTAGTGAACACATCAATCGTTGGGTCAATCTGTGTCTGTAGTGTAAACATCAATCGTTGCGTCAATCTGTGAATGTAGTGTACACATCAATCATTGGGTCAAGCCATGTCCGTAGTGTAAACATCAATCGTCGGGTCAATCCGTCTCTGTTGTGTAAATATTAATCGTTGGGCCAATCCGTGTTCGTAGTGTAAACATCCATTGTTCGGTCAACCCGTACCTGTAGTGTACACATCAATCGTTAGGTCAATCTGGGTATGTAGTGTACAAATCAATTGTTAGGCCAATCCGTGTCTGTAGTGTAAACGTCAATCGTTGGGTCAATCCGTATCTGTACTGTACACATCAATCATTCAGTCAATCTGTCTCTGCAGTGTAAACATCAATTGTTGGGTCAATCCGTGTCTGTTGTCTACACATCAGTCATTGGGTCAGCCTGTGTCTGTAGTGTACACTTCAATCGTTGGGTCAATCCGTATCTATAGTGTATACATTAAACGTTCGGTCAATCCGTGTCTGGAGTGTCCACATCAATCGTTGGGTCAATCCGGTTCCGTAGTGTACACATCAATCAAAGGGTCAATCCGTATCTGTAGTGTACATCATTCGGTCAATCCGTGTCTGGTGTGTAAAGATCAATCATTGCGTCAATCTGTGTCTGTAGTGTAAACATCAATCGTTGGGTCATTCCTTGTCTGTAGTGTACACATCAATTGTGAGGTCAATCCGAGTCTGTAGTGTACACATCAATCGTTGGGTCAATCCGGCTCCGTAGTGTACACATTAATCCTAGGGTCAATCCGTATATGTAGTGTGCACATCAATCTTTCGGTCAAGCCGTGTCTGGAGTGTACACATTAATCATTGGGTCAATCCGTGTCTGTAGTGTAAACATCAATCGTTGGGTCAATCCCTGTCTGTACTGTACAGATCAATTGTGAGGTCAATCCGAGTCTGTAGTGTACACATCAATCGTTGGGTCAATCTGTGTCCGTAGTGTAAACATCAATCGTTGGGTAAATCCGTGTCTGTAGTGTACACATCAATCATTGGTCAATCCGTGTCGGTAGTGTAAACATCAATCGTTGGGTCAATCCGTGTCTGTAGTGTACACATCTATGTTTGGTCAATATGTGTCGGTACTGTTAACATCAATCGTTGGGTAAATCCGTGTCTGTAGTGAACACATCAATCGTTGGGTAAATCCGTGTCTGGAGTGCACACATCAATCGTTGGGTCAATCTGTGTCTGTAGTGTTCACATCAATCGTCGGTTAATCCGTATCTGTAGTGTAAACATCAATCGTTGGGTCAGTCCGTGTATGTAGTGTACACATCAATCGTTGGGTCAATCCGTTTCTGTAGTGTACACATCAACTGTGGGGTAAATCCGTGTCTGTACTGTACACATCAATTGTGGGGTCAATCCTTGTCTGTAGTGTAAACATCAATCGTTGCGTCAATCCGTGTCTGTCGTGGACACATCAATCGTTGGGTCATTCCGTTTCTGTAGTGTACACATCAATTGTGGGGTCAATCAATGTCTGGTGTGTACACATGAATCGTTAGGTCAATCCGTGTCCGTCGTGTAAAAATCAATCGTTGGGTCAATTCGTGTCTGTAGGGTACACATTAATCGTTGGGTCAATCCGTGTTCGTAATGTATACATCAATTGTTGGCTAAATCCGTGTCTGTAGAGTCCACATCAATCGTTGGGTCAATCCGTGTGTAGTGTCAACATCAAAGGTTGGGTCAGTTCGTGTCTGTATTGTACACATCAATCATTGGGTCAATCCGTGTCTGTGGAGTAAACATCAATCGTTGTGTCAAACATAAATCGTTGGGTCAATCCGTGTCTGTGGAGTAAACATCAATCGTTGTGTCAATCCGTGTCTTTAGTGTACACATCACTCGTTGTGTCAATCCGTGTCTGTAGTGTACACATCAATCATTGGGTAAGTCTGTGTCCGTAGTGTACACATCAAACATTGGGTCAAATTCATTTCTCTACTGTACCTATTGTGTGGTCAATCCGTGTCTGTACTGTAAACATGAATCATTGGGTCAATCCATGTGTGTAGTGGACATATGAATCGTTAGGTCAATGCGTGTCCGTAATGTAAACATCAGTCCTTGGGCAAATCCGTGTCGGTAGTGTAAACATGAATCGTTTGGTCAATCTGGTCGGTCCTGTGCGCATCAATCTTTGAGTCACTCCGTGCCTGTAGCGAACAAGTCAATGGTTGGGTCAATCTGTGTCCCGTTGTGTACACATCAATCTTAGGGTCAATCCGTATCTGTAGTGTACACATCAATCGTTGGGTCAATTCGTGTCTGTTGTGTATACATCAATCGTTGGTTCAATCCGTGTCTGCATGTAGTGTACACGTCAATTGTGGGGTCAATCCATGTCTATAGTGTAAACATCAATTGCGGGGTCAATCCGTGTCTGTAGTGTAAACATCAATCGTTGCGTCCGTCCATGTCTGTAGTGGACACATGAATTGTTAGGTCAATCCGTGTCCGTAGTTTAAACATTAATCGTTGGGTCAATTCGTGTCTGTAGGGTACACATGAATCATTGGGTCAATCCGTGTCAGTAATTTATAGATCAATCGTTGGGTCAATCCGTATCTGTAGTGTCCACATCAATCGTTGGGTCAATCCGTGTCTGCAGTGTAAACATCAATGGTTGGGTCAGTTCGTGTCTGTATTGTACACATTAATCATTGGGTCAATCCGTGTATGTCGAGTAAACATCAATCGTTGTGTCAATCAATGTCTGTAGAGTAAACAACAATCGTTGTGTTAATTGGTGTCTCTAGTGTACACATCAATCGTTGGGTCAATCCGTATGTGTAGTGCACTCATCAATCGTTGGGTCAATCCGTATCTGTAGTGTACACATAAGTCGTTGGGTCAATCCGTATTTGTAGTGCACACATCAATCGTTGGGTCAATCCTTTTCTGTAGTGTACACATCCATCATTTGGTCAATCCGTGTCTGTGGTATAAACATCAATCGTTGGGTCAATCCGTGTCTGTCCTGTACACATCAAGTGTGGGGTCTATCCGTGTCTCTAGTGTACACATGAATCGTTGGGTCAATCCGTGTCATTAGTGGAAACATCAATCGTTGGGTCAATCTGTGTATGTCGAGTAAACATCAATCGTTGTGACAATCCGTATCTGTAGAGTAAATATCAATCATTGTGTCAATCGGTGTCTCTAGTGTACACATCAATCGTTGGGTAAATCTGTATCTGTAGTGTACACATCAATCGTTGGGTCAATCCGTGTGTGGAGTGTACAAATCAATCGTTGGATCAATCCTTATCTGCAGTGTACACATCAATCATTTGTTCAATCCGTGTCTGTGGTATAAACATCAATCGTTGGATCAATCCGTGTCTGTAGCGTACACATCAATTATGGGATGAATCTGTATCGGTCATCGCGCGAGCTCACGTGCATCGCACGCGGGATTTCAATGCACAAATGCACAATTTAGATCTCGTATGGCCAACACGGAAGCCTGTAAAGTTCGCTGGAAGAACTCGATATGAGTAGAAGATTTTTGGGCTGATTGCAATGGCGATTGAGGGCAGTAGTGGGCAAACTGTTCAGACTAACCCTGCCCAACACTTGATTTGCCCAGGCTTTTATCCCAGTGGTGGGTGTTTATTAAACTGGAAAAATAGACGCACATAGCTATGCGCATCATGATCAAGGTCCTACATTCATGATTGTACTGTCAATCTCAAGCAAGTAGCTTTGGAGTGTTTGAAAGCTTGCCTTTTGACGACTTGACTTCTTTGTCACAGAAATTCTACCTTTGCTACAGATATCTCCTGTTGGGTTAGGAAAGAGCAAGACTATAATAAGTGGCTGCATTCGGTCTCGGTTACCGACTCAGCGGCGTTCAGCACTGCGAAGCAGAAGCGATTGGTGACTGAAACAACGCTCAGGAAGTAAACTGCTTGCCAGCTTTTGCGGTCTAAACAGAAAGAAGAAAAGAACTGACTGCGAAAATTGAACTGAACAAGTGCTGAACGTGAACAGAAGAATGGCTAGACGCCTACCTTCACTGCGGTCGAGAACAGAAACCACCTTCACAATTTTGAAAACCTCGATCGGCCAGCAAGCCTGCACGTTCAGTTCCCCCGATACAGTGCACCACACTGAAAGATGGATCCTTTCATTTTTCAGTTCAGATGATATAAAATCGGAGCAACCTTTGGGGGTCTTGAATCATTGTTTTCTATTTTTTTTTGTATTTTGGGCATAACTCGAGCTTTTTTGATGACGTAATTCGTTTTTACTTTTGCACCACATGGCGCCAAATCGGGAGAGTTGGGTCTAAAACGTTAGGAATAGCTTTAGAGAAATGATCATTTTCTTATCTGAAACAATGTTCTTTTTTAGGAAAATCTACCACCTTGTGCAACGTTTGTCTTATCTGTGAAGATCAGAAAAGTTTTCGCCTTTTAAAAAAATGTAGTGGAAAAATGGGCGTTCTGACAAGCAAAGTGTTCGGCATTTTCGAGACTTTTTCGCTGACATTCATGGAAAATGTTCTTCTTGAAGGTTATATGTGTAGTTTGCCTTGATGAAAAAGTTGCCTGATTTAAGATGATCCCTTCCGATATCTTTTGAAAGGAGAAGACAAAAATTTCGCCTTCTTTGAATTGGCGGCAAAAAGGACGCAGGTGCCAGGTGATCACCAAGGATACGGAACCTCCATCGGTATGCATGTAGCAAAGGTCGCGAGTCCGTGACAATGCATTCTCAATGTGCCAAGATGTGTCATCTGCCTTGCTGTCACTGTTAGCTCGTTGAGGCAACCACTGCCTGCATTTGTGTGTGTGTGCTTGTGTGTGTGTGTGTGTGTGTGTATGTGTGTGTGTGTTTGTGTGTGTGTTTGTGTATATGTATGTGTGTAAGTGTGTGTATGTGTGTATGTGAGTGTGTGTGTATGTGTGTGTACCACAGAAACTGAAAGAAACTTCTTTTCAGCCGTGATGTCGGACAGCAGGAAAGCCCCCCTCTCCGCTGGGGGTGCAAGATAATTTTTGAGCAGCATTTCTGCCACCTTATGGTTCCAATCGAGAGGGATTATGTGTCGTAGAGGAAAGCTTTTCATCTTTTCTTGATGTGAGGGACCGAGTCCTTGTGAAAAACAAGACAGCAATGTCCACACTAAAGGCGATGTGGCCTTAAGTATCCATTTACCTGGGAAGGTTGAAGTAGTTGGAAGAAGGCAGCTTCTGTCATCAAGGCACTGACCCCTTTCATTGAGCAGGAGGGGTTTCAATTAATCGCCTGATGAGCTGTCAATTGCAACTTGGAAATCTGAATATCGAGGTGGAGAAGCTTACTCCTTGATATCCTTGGCTTTCACATTGATATTCTCACAGTTCCGTATGGCAGAGGAGCTTCGTGGCGTATGAAGGAGGTATTGGCCGACCGAAAGTCTTTCGCCATTCAACCACTTTCGCCATTCAACCGTGACACTTGACAAGATTCGTGTCTTCGTTGACGCAGCCAAGAGATGTGGCGCTTTCCAGTATTGATTGGCAAGGAACCTCACTCGTATTTCAGTGGAAATTTCGACGTTTTCCCTTGATATTTTTCCTGTGAGCACTTCATTTAAGACTGTAACCTCTATTTCTTTCAGTAGGCATGAGCTGTCACCATGTGTCTTGCCATCAAGTGTCAAAGGCGACACCAAATCTAAATGTACGAAACCAAATTTGCGTGACAAGATGAAGGCATGCCAACCTCTTGCTGGTTTGTCACGCTCTTTTAAGTCATGCTGACAGTTTTCTTCCCTTGAATTGAATCAATCAAACACACACACGCACGCACACACGCACGAACACACACACACACACACACATACTGCATACACACACACATACCAATTACCATACCAGTGTGGGTGATGGTACATTTTCGTGGTGCTTAGCCTGATTGATGCGTGGCTCGATGGATTGAAATAATTTTAGGGCATCCCTTTGACAACTGCTACTGAACTTGTGGTGGCTGGCTTTGAAAAAAGCCTATTATGTGATTGGGTTGGCCAAGTTGGGCATGGCATACACTGGGCGGTGGGAGGTGAACCTTGATTTCACCAGGCGGGCGACAGTCTTCGAAGTGATGCAGTCAACGGCTTCTCTTCTATCGCCCTTCTCCAGCTCCTGAACGCGGAAGAGGAACTTTCCCATCAGCTCTGGCGATATCAACGTGAGACCTTCTGGTCACGTCTTACTCAGCGCAACAATGGAACACGCACATATCCTTCGAGGAACCTGTTTAGATTGACACCACACACACTCGATCGGGTTCAATTCACACAGTGGAACTTCGGTATGAGCATCACCAGATGCCCATTGCGTACTAATAACTCCTTTACCTTTGTCTGTTGCCTGTGTGAAAATAGAAATAACCATGTTTGTTGAAGTCTTCGTGCCAATCATGCACGTCTTGAAATCTTCTCAATACGGTAACCATCTCAGCTTTGTTTCAAGACAATCATACACGTCTTGAAGTCTTCTCAACATGGTGACCCTCTCAGCTTAGTTTCATGACAATCATGCACGTCTTGAAATATTCTCAACACGGTGACCTTCTCAGCTTTGTTCCATGACAATAATGCACGTCTAGAAATCTTCTCAACACGGTGACCATCTCAGTTTGTTTTCATGCCAATCATGCACGTCTTGAAATATTCTCAACACGGTGACCATCTCAGCTTTGTTTCATGCCAATCATGAACGCCTTGAAACCTTCTCATCGCGGTGACCATCTCAGCCTCGTTTCATGCCAATCATGCACGCCCTGAAATCATCTCAACACGGTGACTATCTTGGCTTTGTTTCATGCCAATCATGCACGTCTGGAAATCTTCTCAACACGGTGACTATCTCAGATTTGTTTCATGGCAATCATGCACGCCTTGAAAACTTCTCAGCACGGTGACCATCTCGGCTTTGTTTCATGCCAAACATGCACGTCTTGAAATCTTCTCATCACGGTGACCATCTCAGGTTTGTTTCATGCCAATCATGGATGCCTTGAAATCTTCTCAACACAGTGACCATCTCAGCTTTGTTTCATGACAATCATGCACGTCTTGAAATCTTCTCATCACGGTGACCATCTCAGGTTTGTTTCATGCCAACCATGCAGGCCTTGAAATCTTCTCAACACAGTGACCATCTCAACTTTGTTTCATGACAATCATGCACGCCTTGATATCTTCTCAGCAGGGTGACCATCTCAGCTTTGTTTCATGACCATCATGCATCCCTTGAAATCTTTTCAACGCGGTAATTATCTCAGCTTTGTTTCATGCCAATCATGCACGCCTTGAAATCTTCTCAACACGGTGACTATCTCAACTTTGTTTCATGCCAATCATGCACGCCTTGAAATCTTCTCAACACGGTGACCATCTCAACTTTGTTTCATGCCAATCATGCACGTCTTGAAATCTTCTCAGCACGGTGACCGTCTCAGCTTTTCTTCATGACTATCATGCACGTCTTGAACTCTTCTCAACAAGGTGACCAACTCAGTTTTGTTGCATGCCAATCATGCACGTCTTGAAATCTTCTCAACACGGTGACCATCTCAGCTTTGTTTCATGCCAATCATGCATCCCTTGAAATCTTCTTATCACGGGTACCATCTCAGCTTTGTTCATGCCAATCATGCACGCCTTGAAATCTTCTCAACACGGTGACCATCTCAGCTTTGTTTCATGACGATCATGCACGTCTGGAAATCTTCTCAACACGGTGACCATCTTGGCTTTGTTTCATGCCAATCATGCATCCGTTGAAATCTTCTTATCACGGGGACCATCTCAGCTTTGTTTCATGCCAATCATGCACGCCTTGAGATCTTCTCAACAAGGTGACCATCTCAGCTTTGTTTCATGCCAATCATGCACGCCTTGAAATCTTCTCAACATGGTGACCATCTCAGCTTTGTTTCATGACAATCATGCACGTTTCCTCTGCCTTTCGGCAGCCAAAAGTTTAGAGCAAGGCCTGTGGTAAAGGGAACACAAACGCTAATGATCTAAGTCTCAGATACCCGGCGGAGAATCATGATATGGATCTGAAAATGCCTCTGACACTGTTTGGAGAATATTAGGATGACCCCTGTGGTTGCCTTTGAAAGTTTGAATGATTTTTGCTTCGAGTAGGTTGACACCTGTTTCTTTGATATTTCCTTTGAGAAATCAACTGACAAAGTTATAAGAAAGCTGAAAGCGCACAATCTATTTTTTCCTCATGGAATTGCAATGCAAAACAGAAACAAAGCACTTCATTCGAAGAGATCCAGGGAAATAAAATGTGATGGCAAATAGTTTGCAGCAAAAGAGGTTGTGTCATAACGTTTCTGCCCTTGCCAGGCTTTTTGCCCCACCTCCCCCCCTTAGGCACCCGGGCCGGACTTTTAGGCTGGTTTGCTAATAAGTTTTGCGAAGAAATTCCTGGCAGCTGATTGGTATGTTGTTATGATTATTGATGTAATCTTGCAAATTGATATATCCAGGGCGGCCCAAGATTGCGTTGAACATGCATGTGCAACGCATTCCCCACCATGGCACACATGCATGTGTAATGTCCGGTATCTACCGATTCTTACATTGTACTAGTAGTTCACCCACACAGGTTCCACTCTTCCTCTTGCTTTCCTAGAAGCTCACCCAGACAGGTTCCACTCCCTCTCTCTAGCTTGCTGTCCTAGTAGAATTCACCCACACAAGTTCTAGTTCCGGCTCGGAGTTCCTCCTTGCAGCCCTTCAATTCAAAAGAGGGCTAAACTCCGACTCAGAGCACAGTTCGGGAATAAACCTTTCTGTCCGCCAGTCTGACCTGTTCTTTTCATCTGGTCTTTGGGCATATCGAGTTGATCCAGCGAACTTTTCAGGCTTCCATGTTGGCCGGATCCTGATCATGCGCAACCAAAATTGTGTATTTGTGCATCGAAATCCCGCGCGCGATGCACGTGAGCTCGCGCGATGCCTGATAAAATTCCTGGCCGCTGATTGGTCGGTGCTGAGGCGGCGCACTCGAGGCTCGACCATGCCGGCACGCGCGCTGCACACGACGCCCACTTAGAATTATCCCATTGAATTTTATTTCCAGGACCTCTTTGTCGTAAACCAACCGAGTTTGGACTCAAACTGGAGGTTTTCAAGGGTGAAAAACACTTCGGAAATGGTTAGAAGCTGATAGCATGCCTCCGCAGCTAAATATTCAGTGTTGTACCCTGCCGCCCCTTGGGGTCAACAGTTGACCTCCGACGTCAACAAACATTGCATGCAATCCTGGCCAAGATCTACGTGCCTGATGGCCTAAGGGACAAAGATTTTATGATGGAACCATAACAAGAGCCAAAGGATGTGTCACATTGGAAGCTCAACTACCACAACGAGAAAACTGTAGGTTAACCTTGACAATCATTGAAAGCCCGAACAGTCAAGCTCCATTACTTTCAGCGGAAACTTGCAAGAAGCTAAGCCTGGCAACTGTTAATATACCAATCCATGGCCATCAGGTAGTTGACAAAGAGCAAATGGCAACAGGAGAAGGCTGCAGTAAAGAGAATTCTGAAAAAATTTCCCATGCTTGAGAACACTACGAAGCAAATGAAATTTATACATGGATCCAGAGAAAAGACCTGTGCCTCTGAAAGTGCAACCATGCCCGTCCATCAAACTGGCCTTGGTTACACAACGCATTCAAAGACTGGAAGCATGGGGAATCATTGAGAATTACTGAACCAACTAAATGGATATCCAGCATGGTTGCTGTCCAGAAGCTTGGAAAAATCAGACTCTGCCTGGATTCAAGAGAAGCAACCCAAGCACTACAGCGAGGAAAGTATCCAATGTAGACAATTGAGGAAGTGCTTCCTTGGTTAGCAAAAGCCAAAATGTTTTCAAAGCTTGATGCAATGGATGGCTCTTTACAGGTTGTGTTGAACAAGGCGAGCAGAGATTTAATGACCTTCTGGACACCAAAGAGAAGATACCAATGGTGTCGGATACCGTTTGGTCTGAAGACAACACCAGAAGAAGTTCACTGGAGACTTCATGATGCCTTAGAGGGCTGGGTGGAGTTGGGCCTGTATCGCAGATGATATGCTTGTATTTGGGAGAAACCATAGAAGGCGTGAGGAGAGAAATCAAAATGAACTCCCGAGAGCTCGCAAAGTTGGTCTTCCCTTTGATCAAAAGCAGTTTCAATACAGAGCAACAAGCTTGACATCCTGACATCTGATTTCTCCAGAACTTAAGATCTTCAATCAGACCCACTGAAAGTGAAGGCAATTGAGGAGATGCCTACACCAACTGACAAGAGAGGAATCCAGCAGTTTGTGGGAATGGCAAACTACATGGCTCAATTTATCCCTGGCCTAGCGGATAAGGCAATACCAGTAAGAGCATTAGTCGACAAGGTGCTGAGTGGACATGGCAAACCTCACAGCAAGCAGCAATGAAGTCAGTGCAAGAAGCTGTTGCCCAGGAAACCATGCTGAAATACAATGATCCAACAAAACCAGCTGTTTTACAATGTGATGCCAGTGAGTTTGGACTTGGATTAACCCTCACACAGGAGCAACAGCCGGTAGCATTTGCATCCAGAACTCTCTCTCTCGGCAAAGACTGAAAGAAGGTATGCTCAAATCGAAAAGGAATGTTTAGCGACAGTATTCACATGTAAAAAAAGTTTCAACACTGCTTACAAGGCAAGGAGAATGAACGTGCAGAAACGGACCACAAATCCTTGAAACTCTATTTGGCAAGAGAATCCACTCAAAGCCCAAAAGATTACAGAGAATGTTGCTTCGCATGCAGAGGTTTGACTGACTCCTGATCAGGAAAGGAGATGTGTGTAGCAGACTGTTTGTCTTGAGCATCACTGGCAATGACTCAGGGCATGGAATCCAGTGATTTGACAATGTCAGGTACAATCTCTGCAAACATTGCCTGTACTCAACTATCCCAGTTTGTAAACGTGTGTGCTTACACCAAGAAGCAAACTCAGTCATGAAACAGAGAGAAACAAATCTGCAAGCACGGTGAAATCTTCCAGACTACTTTCATTGATGAGCATGCTAGACCTAGACCTGGTATGGATTGCGGCCCGTGTTGTTAATTCAGGTTCTTCCCAACTTGTGTCAGGTGTTTGTTACATTACTGGTTTAAGAAGTCGTTAACATTGTGTTGGGTGTTAGCAGGTTCTTTATTACCTGGTGTAAATCAATTGTGGTTATAGATTGTGGGTTGCGCAATTTGCCAAAGTCAGTCAGTTATTCAGATGGACCACATTCCCCTGTGTGATGTGTGCTGTGCGACGGACTATGCTAATAGTGCATTTGGTGGCGAGAATAATGGACCAGTATGCACATTTCGAGGAATTTGATCTGGCCGGGGATAAATGGGAGGATTACGCTGAAAGGTTCAAAATGGCGTTACAAGTTAATGGCATTAAAGAGGAGAAGAGGACAAGAAGAGAACAGTGCCTCTGAAGGTCTTTGGGAAGAAGACGTTTACCCTGCTAAAATTATTATGCGCACCTGCCGTCAGAAACGCCTTTCCCAGATCTGCGCACCTGATTGCAAAATCATTGTGACGCTAGTACTGGAGAGCCTTGAGCACTTATGGTTTCACAGCCATATGCAAAAGATGGGCGGCTCCATTGTGGAATATGTGGCAAAATTGAGGAAGATTGCTAGTAACTACAAGTGCAGGGGGCAGAA
>JAOWAR010131526.1:0-11856 GCA_028571005.1 Clathrina lutea | reverse complement strand
TACCACCCACCATCTCATATACGCACATCTCTTGAGCGTATGCTCTGTTCTCTCTCTCTCTCTCTCTCTCTCTCTCTTTTTCTCTCTCTCTCTCTTTCTCTCTCTCTCTCTCTCTCTTTCTCTCTCTCTCTTGCGGAAAGCACATGCTTGAGTGAAGCTTCGACTTGCTTCTTGTGTAGTTGCAAGTGTTTTGAGCGAGAGCTGGGTGTGCATTGCAAAATATTGCCTTGTTCAGCAAAAACCACGGGATTTGACTGGATGTCAAAGTACATGAAAAGAATTGAATTTTCCATTGATTTTCTTATGTGAGGAGGTTGTTCCTTTTTCATTTTGTCATTTCTTTTTGTGAAGAGACTCTGTGTCAGCTTAGAATGGAATCTTTTCTTGCTTTGATTAAGCAAGCAGCCCTTTGTGCATCCTGAAGACCGATCAGTTCTCTTTAGTGAGGCTGAAAAAAATGCAGAGAAATTCATGAACATGTCATTTTTTTTGTTGTTTCTGCCTGGTCAGATCACAAAGGAGCAAGTGCAGGAGTTCCAGAAAGACGTTGCCGTGTTCCGAGAGGACTTTGTAAACGAGGGGCCTGGCAGCGTTGGTGAAGACCTGGACAAAGGTCTGTGTTTGTTTAGGGCAGGGTCACAATTTTTAGTCAATATGAAACCGCCGTAAAATCTTTGAGAGTCTTCTTTCCCAGTGGTGTCTCAGTCAAGTGTGTCTATCTTTTCTTCGATACTGTCCATCTTTTGGCAGGCCTTGAGCTTCTGAAAACGTACAAGGATAAGTTTGCAGCTTTGGAAAAGGTGAGAGCGGATCTGACCATGGCCGAGAAGCTGTTTGAAATGGACGTCACATCCTACGCTGAACTGAAGGCGTCCTCCGACGAGCTGCTCGCCATGCAGCAAGTCTACCAAGTCTATGAATCGCAAAAGGTGAGACGTGCTTGACATTGTTTCTTTGTTTCTCCTTATAGTATGTTGCTTTTTTTTTTTTTCTATTACAAATTTCAATTGAGGCGCAAGCCAGGTTTTCTTAGGAGCATGAAGACATCATGTCAATTTCCGAATTTCACTAGTTGTTGGTCAATTTGCTTGTTTAACCTAATTTTTTTGCCAAATTTGGTGGTGGGTTCAATTTGGAAATTCACAGAGTCAAAGCACCTAGTCAGGAGCGGCCATGTTGAAATTGAACGTTTTCTTACCCTCCTTCATATTGTGTGGGGACTAGAGTTTGCTCGAGGAAATTTAACGGGTTTTTTTTTCAAACTTTTTTTCTTTAACATCGAAATCAAAGAAAATGTAATGAAAGCTCCTCACTTTGTGCCGAGATCGGGACTCGAACCTGTGGCACCAAATCTAGCAGACGAGAGTTGCGCTGCTATCTACTACGCCATCATTTCATCCTCAAAAGAGGATGGGCAATGGCGCAGCTTCAAGGTCATGCTAACTTGTCCACACGGGGATCCACGTTCTGGAAGATGGTAATTGCATTGCTCACATCTTCTCCGTTGTTTTTGCTTTGCTGTGATTTCAGAGAGCTCGTGCTGAGTGGGCTGACACACTCTGGGTGAACTTGAACATTGAGCAGCTGACTGACGGTATCGATGACTACCTTCGCCGGCTGAAGCGCCTCGACAAGCAGGTTCGCAAGATGCCCATCTACAGTGTGGTGGATCAGGTGATGAAGTCATTCAAAGAGTCTCTGCCGCTGATTCAGGACTTGAAGAACGATGCGCTGCGAGATAGGTAACCTGCAAGATCGTTAATTCAGTTTAGTTTGCTTGAATCCGCCATTTTGAAGTATTGATACTGCATTGACAGTAAGTTGAAGGATGTCTAGTATAGATAAGCATGGCTCAGCAGCTCTAGATGCCGTATAAATTAATTCACAAAGGTGAATTTTGCTGTTATGGTTTTCTTGCTGTTCTTCTGGTCATCCCAAGCATTGATCACCGTGATGAATACTAAATGTACGGGAGAGTAAAAAAAGGGAAGAATAGCAGGAGGGAAGAGGAGAGGGGAAGAAGAGTTGCAGAAAATAATTGTAAATGTAAATAATATGCACATATATCTTCTGCACATTTCAATCCAATCTTTTGATTCTTCTTTATCGTTTTCCAGACACTGGAAGAAGCTGATGGAGAAGACTGGTCAGTCGTTCGACATGAACACGGAGACGTTTACTCTGGCCAATCTCTTCGCCATGCAGCTGCACAACTATGTCGACATCATTGGCGACATTGTGATGAGTGCGTCCAAGGAGCTGAGCATCGAAAAGGGCATTGCTGAGGTGAAGGACACATGGGCCGGCATGAAATTCACTGTTCACAAATACATGAAGGTAAGACATGCTAGAAAACGTTGCAATAGTTCTGTAAATTTCTTTTGTGTGAGATGCATGAACACACTTAGAGAGGACTGGCATGTTAATGTGCACGGCACCGTCACGCTCCACCGTGCATGTACGGCTGAAACCGAAGAGCTTGCCACAAAACGATGAAAATAAAGGTGACAGCAACCATTCAGTTTTGCTGCCCAACATCACCTGAAATGAGGCAAAGGTGCGAAGAAAGGTCATGTTCCTTATGCCTCGGCATGAGTAAGGAAGTCTGGAAGCAGATAGTTGACTGTTTCTCAATTTTAAATCTTTATGGACAGACTCAAAGGTGGATTAATGATATTAACAACTAGAGGAAAGGTGTTTTGGAGTACTAAGCTTACTCCTTCCTTAGTTTTTTTTAGGACACTTCACATGCTCTGGGTAGAACTCAGTCGAACACACGATTGATCGTAACTAGTTATCTGATGTCCCATGAATGTAATAGCGAAATCAGTTCAAGGTTGAAATCAGTATGTATACCCGCTTGTACACTGTCTGCCAGGGATGTACTTACATTAAGTGTTGAACACACTCAGTCATTGTCTTTGCCTTTCCTGCCCCACTTGTTGGCCCCATTGGCACATGCCTTCAATTGGTCGAGGAATGTTGGATGTTCGGATCCCAGATGGGTGAACATTTTTTTTCTCTCTTTCATTTTCGTACTCTCGTGGCTTTGTGCAGTTTGTCTTTTCTTCCTTTCGTACTTTTTTTCTGGGTCTTCTCGCTCTCTCTCTCCACCTCGCGTGCTCTTTCTCCTCTCTTCGAGCTTTTTTTTAGGTTCTTAATTGATCAAGATATTTAGGAGTGGTTCTAACCATTAGGGTCAGATTTTTCACTTGTGGTACTGTAGTTGCAAAAAGATTCTGTCAAACGAAGGAGATCTGATTGTGGGGCACTTGCCTAAGGGACCCAGTTCTTGTTGTTGTTTCATGTTTCATGAAGCGGTGACAGTGGGCTGAAATTCCTCTTTCACCGGCTATTACTTTTTCTTCTTCTTACCACTCTGCCAAATGGGCAGATTTAGTGTTCAGGAGTAGCAAACTGTCTGGTGCTCTTCAGTTAAGTATCCTTCGTTTGTCAAAGTGTCTTTGTGACCTTCCAAAGCATAGCGTTCGACCTGAAGAGGGTACAGCTACCCTTAGTCTTGTTTAGCCTGCAATGAAGAAGCAATTCCTGTAGTTTCTTTGTCTTCCCCACAGGGAACACAAGAGCGCGGGTTCATACTTGGTGCAGTTGATGAAATTCTTCAGATGCTTGACGACAACTCTGTCAACCTTCAGAGCATGTCCGCCTCCCGCTTTGTCGGTCCGTTCCTGGAGCAAGTCCAACGATGGGAGAAGAGCCTGTCGTTGATCAGTGAAGTTGTTGAGGTAGGCTGATCTTTCTTAAACAGGTGATAGCATAAGATGGTGAAATTCAAATCATGTACCTTCTGGCAACGGCGTTCAGCCTTGTGGATTGTAACCAAACTCAGTCACAGTTCCGTAAATTTCTGACCTACCAGTAGATTGGCTGTGCCAGCTAGGTTGGCGCTCAAGTGCAGTAGTTCGAGCTTAATGGTGGCTGGTGCAAAAGCTTGCCGGAACATGTGATTTAGTCTCAGCAGACCTTGAATCTGCAGGCATGTTGAATATGGCCTGAATGATGGAGTTTCCAGGCAGCCCTGAGACTTAGACATCGACGATGTTTTCTGTACGCATTGCTTTTCTTTTTTTTTCTGACGTTTTTTTTTTGCTATCGAATGTACACGTAGTCTGCAACCATTATTTTCTCTTGTTATGCTATGAAGGTTTGGATGGTGGTCCAGCGAAAGTGGATGTATTTGGAAGGCATCTTCATCGGTGGAGACATCCGATCGCAGCTACCTGAGGAAGCGAAGAAGTTTGATACCATTGACAAGAATTTCAAGAAGGTGAGAGTGGGAGAAACCGTGAGATTAAAGGAAACACGGCAGAGTGAAAAATGGAGTTCGTTTTATTTCTTTACTAGTTTAAGTGAAAAAGGGAGTTGGTTTATTTCTTTACTTGTTCAAGTGAAAAATAGAGTTAGTTTTATTTCTTTACTGTTTTAAGTGAATTTTCCTTTTATATCGAACAAACATTTTGTTGCCACTGCATCCACATCAATTATTTCTTTAGTAGTTATATTGGCTCAAGTTATTCAAGGGTGTGAGACAATGATTTGTTTCCCCTCTGAAGGCAGTTTTGTCAAAATATTTACCTTCCTGATATCAACATTCCTTTCTCTGCCCAGATCATGATTGATACTTCAAAGCGAACCAATGTCCTGGAGTCATGCAGCGTTGCAAATCGACTGCAGGATCTGCAGCTGTTGAGCGTGGGCCTGGAGAAGTGCCAGAAGAGTCTTAACGACTATCTGGACAGCAAGCGAAATGCTTTCCCTCGATTCTTCTTCATCTCTGACGATGAACTGCTCAGCATTCTGGGCAGCAGTGAAGCGACATGTGTGCAGGAACACATGATCAAGGTTTGGCCACTTTGTAATTGCGTTTCCTCTCTCCCTTTTACTCACTCACTCACTCTCTCCCTCTCTCCCTCTTCCTCTCTCTCTCTCTCACTCACTCTCTCCCTCTCTTTCTCCTTTTTCTCTCTCTTTGTCTTTGTGTCTTTTTCTCTCTCTCTCTCTCTCTCTCTCTCTCTCTCTCTCTCTCTCCCCCCCCCCCCTCTTTCTGTCTCTTTATCTCTGTCGCTCTTTCTCTCCTCTTATGATATATATATGTGGTTTACTTGCATATTCCACAATTTTTTTGCTTACAGTGGGCGGTGAGCTGTGTCTGTCAGCCTAATTGTGGTTCATGAATGGCATTGGTGCAGGGGGGTGTTTGGTAGAATTTGGGACTGTCACCCATAACTTTTGTCATCCCGTCTTCTCTGTCAACCTCAATTTATACCGCCTTGGCTTTGGTTCTCTTTCTTCCTTTTTCTCCTCTCTTTCTCTATTTATTCTCCGTCACACTCCTTTCCACCCCCTCTCTCCCTGTCCCCCCCCCCTCTCTCTGTCACTTTTCTCTTGCCAGATGTTCGACAACATTGCTCGGCTTGACTTCAAACCCAGCCCGACGTCTCCTCAAGACGTCGTTGCCACGGCAATGCTGAGCAGTGAGTCTGAACGCATGGACTTCCGTGCGCATGTGACAGCTGAAGGCCGGGTCGAGGACTGGATGACTTGTGTTTTGGAGGAGATGAGAAGAACCAACCGTCTCATCACAAAGGAGGCCGTCTTTTACTACATGGCAGATGGCAAGACGCGGTAAAGATGTTGCGTTCTGTTTACACGTTTAGAAGAGAGAAGGACATGGAGAAGTGTTTTCTTTGTGCTTCCTTTCTGTCGGTGGCCTGTTACAATAAAATTGATAATGTAAGATGCCTCCTGGTGTTTACCGCAGACATTGAGTGTTGCTGTTCTGATATGGAATGTCGACATTTCCCAGAGCATCACCCAGACTATAAATGAGAGCGTAGGTCGCAAAGGTTAAACATGGAATAGCAACAGCCCCGCCTCTCCACAAAAGAATAAGTAAATAAAATACCCATCTGTCCATAGACGGATGGGGTAGCTTTGTGGGAAGGAAATTATGGTGTCTCATCTCATTGTTACTGCTTTCTCTTCAGCTGTTTGAGTCTGTTTATTGGGATGGATGAATTTGAAGTTTGTGTTTCTGATCTTTTGTGATTAAGGAGATAGGAACAATGTTGCAAGGTTTGCAATGCATGGAGTGCTTGCTTTTTTTTTACCATTGTGTTGACTTTTGCCTTTCCAGAGTTCAGTGGATATATGAGTACCAAGGAATGGTGGTTTTAGCCGCCAATCAGGTCTGGTGGACATGGGAGGTGGAGGACACGTTCCGCAAGGTGAAGAAGGGGGACAAGATGGGTATGAAAAACTACAGCAAGAAGCTGCACTCGCAGCTCGACGATCTGGTCGTACAGGTACGCATGTAGCTTCTCTTTTTTTTTGCACAAAGTACAGAACTGAGCGAAGACAATCAGAAGGGCTTCTTCAATGTTCCGGTTTATTCCTGAGCAGGGCATACTCATTCCCTCATATTTCAATTTCATTATTTCTCACTGAAACTTAACTCTAGTATCAGCCAAAATATGTCTGTCAACTGCTAAAATTTGAAATGTCAAGGAATACAGTTTTATTCAATTACACACAATGAAGGAAGACTGGGAGGTTTTGGCAACAGCAGTAGCTGCTAAACATTGCGTCTGGGTCAGAGGGTCAGATGGAGTACAAGAGGCGTGGGCCTGGAGCATGCTTACTATGACCATATAAGCTTTTGTGGCTTTTGTTGTGCCGTGTGTAGAACACAGTTTTATGTGAATTCATAAAAGTCTTGTTGAGCTTTGCTGAAATCGATCCGGGTGTTTATAGCTCAAAGAAAACATTTTCGCCCAGGAAACGAGAAGTCCTAAATATAAAATGGTGGAAGGTCATGCTGTCGCACATTTCTTCTTATTCAAGAGAATGATGATATCACATTGCTGTATGCTTGGCTTACAATGCCCAATTATCTGTTTTGCTTCTTTTCACCTCTTTCCTCGACTGCCCAGGTCCGTTCTCAGCTGCCCAAGAACGACCGCAAGAAGCTGAACACTCTTCTCATCATTGATGTGCACAATCGAGATATCATTGATCGCTTTGTGCGAGATAGGTACGTTGGTGTCTTTGTGTTTGTCTATATTACCTGCTCTTAATATTTCACTCCCTCCTTCCCCTCCTCCATCACTCCCTCCTTCCTTCCCTTTCTTGTTTTCCTTTGTCTCCTGGAAAACCTGAAACTATTGTTTCCTGTTTGTGTTTTTCAACCGTCTCTCGACTTGCCGTTTATTTTTTTTGTAATTTTGGGACCTTCCTTTCAGTTTTGGCACTTTGTGTAGTGCTAACAAATTCGACGTCTCTCTGCTCTTCCTTTTTTTGTGATTTCTCAGCATCATGGACAGTCGTGAGTTTGAGTGGGAGAGCCAGTTGCGTTTTTACTGGGAGCAGCAGGCTGACAACCTCGTCGTTCGCCAGTGTACCGGTGCATTTGACTATGGGTACGAGTACATGGGACTCAATGGTCGTCTAGTCATCACGCCACTGACGGACCGTATCTATCTGACCCTAACACAGGTGAGACCGGCAGCGACAGATTGCTCATCAATTCTCGCTGTTGCCTTTTCTGATTCTTGTATGCTGTGTGCACGTCTGTGTCAAGTCAATTGTCTTTGATTAATCTGTATGTGGAGGCGAGTCGGTAGAGGTAGTTGATTTATTCCTGTATGGTCGTAAGGGGCTTTCAGTTTTACACGTTGAAAAAAAAAGTCTAAGGAAGCTGTCAGCCTAGCCAACCTTTCAAAGAACTCAAGGACCATGAAACATTGCCGTTAGGCTGTTCTTGGTCTGCCATGTCTGTGCTTGCTATGGTGAAGGGGATAGCTGAAGAGTTTCCTACCCGTCCTCTGGGTCTGCAGGATGGAGTCAGGCAGGATGAAAATCAAAGTTAAACGCTCTTTTCTTTTAAGAAAGAAAAAGAAAGAAAGTATAAGGAGGAACGGTTGGTTGTATACTTAGTCCTGCTCTGTCTTTTGATAATTGATGTTTACCCAGCCAGCTGGAGGATGCCGTTAGTTTAAGTCTTGGTTTTCTTTCTTGGATTTAAATTTGATGCGTTTGCTTAATGCTCTTGTTTTCTTCTCATTTCTGCTGAGTGATATTTCCTTTGGTAAAGTAGAAGAGGCTCTCGCATAACCAAAACTGTCCTTCCTCTTTAGGCTCTGTCGATGAACCTTGGAGGAGCTCCGGCTGGACCTGCTGGTACTGGGAAAACGGAGACCGTGAAAGATTTGGCCAAAGCTCTGGGTCTACTGTGTGTTGTCACCAACTGCGGTGAAGGCATGGACTACAAAGTGAGTCCTTCTGAAGAGAAACTTTTTATACAGCCCCTCGCGGAATCCATTCTTTTGATAGTGTTCCTTTTCTTTTCGTGAAAAGAATGGTGATGAGTACTTTTAATGCCTGTAGTTTGTATTTTTCTGTTGAAAGGAGAGAAGAAGAGACTTTTCTGATCCTAAACCAATTGTCAACTTCACATCCATCGATTTCAATGGGTCTTCTACTTTGGTCCATGTTTTCTTTCCGCTTCTTTTTCTTTTCTTGTTTTTAGAAATTATTTCTGTTATCCGATCCCCCTTTTGCCTCTTTCTTCGGCCTTTTCTCTGCCAAGAACCCTTGCTGTGGTTGGGTGTGCCATAGGATTTCTCGGTCTTTCTGCTAACTTTCTTGTACGCCTTTCTTTTTCTCTCCAGGCGGTTGGTAAGATCTACTCTGGCCTTGCCCAGTGTGGCGCGTGGGGATGTTTTGATGAATTCAATCGAATCGACATATCCGTACTCTCCGTCATCTCAACACAGCTCAAGACCATTCAAAACGCTCTCATCATGAAGCTCAAACGCTTTCAGGTAAAATATTTTTCTTTCACAAGAAATAAAGGCTTTGAGGAGAAAGGTCTTGTTTGCATCTTGAGCTGGGCAATTGGTAACTCTGGCGTTTTGCCAAACGAGGTGATCGCTTGTTCTTTTTTGCCCTGGATGAAAGATGAGATGATTAGATGCCACAGCTTGATGGGATGAGCTTTGTGTTGAAAGATTATGAAGAGGATAGGTCTGCAGGTGGTTGGATTTGAGGGGAGAAGAGTATGAGATGTTCCCATGTTGTACTTTGGTCGTTTTGGATTCTTCCTTTAGTTTGACCTTCTTTCCACCACGGATGCTTTCTTTTCTCTTTCATTTTCTGACATCTGCTTTACCTCTCTTGTTTTTCCTCGTTCTCCCCTCTCTCACTTCTTTTTCTCTTTCAGTTTGAAGGTGTTGAGATTGCCATGGATGCTCGAATGGGTATCTTCATCACCATGAACCCAGGCTATGCTGGCCGTACTGAACTTCCAGAGAGTGTGAAGGCCCTCTTCCGGCCGGTAGTGGTCATCGTCCCTGACTTGCTGCAGATCTGCGAAATTATGCTGTTTTCTGAAGGCTTTCTCATGGCCAAGGTAGGCAGAACTGCTGCCAAAAGTTCGATCACACCACTTGATCTTTTCTTTGGGCCCTTTGCTGTTGCCTTTCACATCCTGCGGCTGCTTTTTGTCTTGTGTGCAGACAGTTCTGAAGCATGCGTTCTACACTTCAAGAACGTTTGATGAAATGCTGTTGAATTCTGTATGAGACCGTGACTTGAACCTGCTGCACGTTATGACTCAGCAAGAATGGCCTTCGTCTTCCAGTGCTTTATTGTGTATTCATGTCATCCTGAGGGTAATGGGATGACATGATCAAGGGTCCCCCTTCTTCTTTTTTTTTTTCTAAGATGGAAACCCCCACATTTTGCATTTTGTGGTTAACACAGTTATGTGGGAAAAAAGCGATGATTTTTCTGTTGCTGTCTCTTTCTGCAATGTCTTGTATGTAGGTGTTGGCCAAGAAGATGACTGTCCTGTATAGTTTGGCCAAGGGCCAGCTGTCTCGTCAGTACCACTACGACTTTGGACTCCGTGCCTTGAAGGCTGTGCTAGTTATGGCGGGAGAACTGAAGAGAGGATCTCCAGATCTGAATGAGGTGAATGCAACTCACTTTCAGAGATTCTTTAGAAAGACAACTGGACAGCTGTCAGTAAAGGGAGAAGAGGAGTAGAGGATTAAACATAGTACTGATCATTTAGTGTGTGTTAGCGCTAGGCGCTAACACTTGTTAACAGCACGATATATTCTCACCGCGCTTGCGCGCTACGGCCGTTTCACCTGGCACCATTATTGCGTTTCACACGCATGCGTGTGTTGCCTTTGTGTGCTTCCTTTCATACTGGAGCCTGACTCTTGCCGCTGTCATCAGTTGTTTTTCCCACCCTCCTCTCCCTTGCTTCCTTTTTTGCTATAATGCTCCTTTGATAATAATGATACTGGGGCCGCCTCACTGCACTCGCCCACAACTGGCTCACACCTGACACCATTACCTCAGGTTACGGGCAGCCCTTTCCCAGCTCTTCCTGGGCAAGGGTCTCAGGCTACGCACCCGCACAGGACTCTGGTTTTTCCATGACTCCTGAGGGACACAGCCATACAGCTTTCGCCCACACAGGACTCTGGTATGCCAGGGTTCCTGACCGACACAAGCCTACATGCCATGCCCTACCTTAATCTCAGTTATCAGCCAGTTGCGCACAGGCAGCACCCCAGAAAGCCCAAACCTTGGCTGTGTTCATCTGAATTTGTTGAGGGATGTTAATGGAAAATTATCTCATTTCCTTGAGATGGCTTCATGATGGCGTGCAAGAGAATCACAAGAGAGGACGGTAGGACAGAGGGAGAGAGAAAGAGAGAGACAGAGAGGGAGAGAGGGAGAGACTGAAGGCAGAAAGACCACTAGTTGACTTTTTTTCTTTGCAACTCTTTAGCTTCTGAACATTCTTTTTTGGTTCTCTCAGATTTGGTTCTGTCTCCTTTCTTTCTTCACAGGACGTAGTGTTGATGAGAGCTCTGCGTGACATGAACTTACCCAAGTTTGTGTTTGAAGACGTGCCTCTCTTCCTCGGACTGATCAAGGATCTCTTCCCAGGCCTGGACTGTCCTCGTGTGCGCTACCCGAACTTCAACGACGCTGTGGAGGCTGTGCTTGTTGACAACCAATATGTGCTTCTTCCGCAGCAGGTGAGATAGAGAGAAAGAAGGAAAAAGAGATCAAGAGGGCAGTTGGGAGTACTTCGTAGCGACCTCTTGTCCAAAGCCAAAATATAGACATTTTATCTGACTAGCATAGTCCGCTGTTGAAGTCCTGAACTCAATATAACCTTTCTTTTCTCTTTCTCTCTGTGTCTCCCCCTCTCTCCCTCCCATCTCTTTATTGCTCGATCTGTCTTCTGCAAAGAATTCCAAGCCATTGGTTTGCTGCTGGTCCATAATTGATCTTTTCGATTTCTGCTTTTGTCGTTCCAGGCTGACAAGGTCGTTCAGCTGTATGAGACAATGCTGACTCGCCACACGTCCATGGTCGTAGGGCCTACTGGTGGAGGAAAGTCCGTTGTCATAAACACTCTCGCTCAGGCACAGACAAGGCAAGCAAAGCATGCAAGCGAATATTTCCAGATTCTGAAATATGCAGTCTGTTTTTCACCATGTCACAACAGTCTCAGCTACACTGTGGTAGCCTACGTTTGGCAGGAATTTATAGTAGAAAATCCCACCGGAGAAAGGTTGCCACAGTGCAGCTGCATTTGTCATGGCATTGTGAAAAACAGACTGCAGATTTTTTGTCCTGTTAAATTATGCAGTGAAGAGATCTGACACTATAGAGTTGACTTGACTTCTTTCTTAAGACTCTTTCTCTTTCTCTCTCCCTCGTCCTCTCTCTCTCTCTCTCTCTCTCTCTCTCTCTTCCTCTCCCCCCCTCTCTCTCCCTCCTCTCTCTCTCTCTCTCCCTCCTCTC